>JAPMOR010028047.1:0-16243 GCA_026543865.1 Argiope aurantia
TTTAATGGAGATTTTAGCACGTTTCATTATTTGTCCTTTACACCAGTCATATAGAATACAAAATGCAAATTCTCATATAAAAAGCAGCAGATAATCAACAGATTTAAAATATTTATTTCGAATGAACGATATTAGAAAGACATACATATGATATAGACACTTTCCTCTATCCTTTGAGGAAAGTTGTAATGTTATATTCCATATCTTCAGCACGAAACCCATTCGTCATGAAACATAGGATGAATTAAAAATATATTTCTTATTAGCCGTGATGAAGATGGTTATTGAATCATTGCTGTAACAATTTAAGTTCAGAACTTGTAGCTCAGGCTATATCCAGGCTTTGTGATATTCCAAGTTCACTATTTCCTATGCTTGTGAATTTCATATGGTTACGTTCGAAAGCAGTTCGGAAAGGTACAACAATTTTTATTTCACCTGCAAAAATACATTTTTCTTCGCATGTGCAAGCGTCTTCTACGAATTTCTTTTATCAAATGTGAATCTGTTTATGAAGAAGTAGCTCTTTTTTGAACAAAATGCAAGCGGGATGCAGTAATGGATTTACTCTTAGGATACTGTAGTACACAAAACGACTTTTTTTCAGGTTTTACTATTTTCTAGTACATGAACAACAGAGCTACTTTTGCCAGAATTATCCAAATGTGAAAAGATAAAAGTAATCTATTCAACCGTGGTGTTTATCTATTGCTGTTAACAAGAAATAAATATTTTTAATATGCTCCATCTATTTGGATAACCCTCGGATTTTAAAGATCTTTTTAATTTCCGATTTTGGCATTTCGTTTGAGAAATAGTTTTCAACTATCTCACCAATTTTCCTCACTGTTTTTACTGTAAGGAACTATTACATTTCCTATATTTGAAATAATTATTTCATTGGAAATAATATTAACTCTAAGAAAGTTTCTTACAATCAATAATGTTTATTATTTTGAGGGAATTATCAATTAAGAATTTTTAAAAATCTATCATCTAACCACCTCATTGTATCTGAGGAAATTGGAACATACCCTAGTAATTTGAAATGCTCCTGTGAGTGAAGCTAATTAATTAGTAAATTAATTATTGAAAAAAAAGACATTTTTTAATGAGACATTCACAAAAAATACAGGTCATTTCTCAATCTCATGCGATCAATTTAAATTTAAAAAATGAAAACGTTTGTAAAATTTGTTCCTAATTACCCTAACTGATCTAGCCATTTCATTTAAATATTTTGCTGAAATTTTGAATTACCATTTTCAGATAAACAAACTGACAAACAATTTTTGACGAATATGGTCTAAAAGGTGACGTAAATCGGTAATTAATTCTGGTTTTGAAATTATGCTACAAATGTGATCTATCTTGATCTTTATAATTTCGAATTATAATACAAAAAGCAAAAATGAACCTGTATTAGCCGATGTAATCTTAATTTTTGATTTCATCTAAAAAGAATTTTTTTTTGTTTTTACTTTTAAATAAATGCAGTGGAACTTGGGATTTGTTGAGTATTTCAAATTTTGCGTGGTATCTTAATCTTCTATTAAAATAATGTTAAAATGTTACTTCGCATTTATTTGGGTCTTTCGAAAGTCGAATTTCAGTATTGATATCGTTAGTTAAATTTATCCACTTTTAATGCCCTAAACGATCGTGTGCGGATTATATATTAAGATCGTAATTTGTTAATTGCATTTAATTAAAAGGATTGAAAAAATTGTCATTTTCTATAAAAAATTTGAATATGTTAAATGAGAATTGTATTATTTGTTTTGAAACTTTGTTATACAGCAGCTTAATTTAAAATATTGAATACTGAATTTTAGAAAAACTACTTACGATTGATTGACATTGTTGTTTAAAATTATTTCAGTTTTAAAGTGAAATAATTTTTATTTATTTATTAAAATTACTCATTGTTTATTTGTTATATGTGTATTATTTATTAAAACTGTTATATCATAAAATAAATTTACACTGCCATTTTTTGATAAAAATTATTGCTCTTGTTTTATTTATTTTCTGACGTAGCTTTCTTATTTCGAATTTCTAAATCAAAAATCTAAATTTCTTTAAAAAAATTGATAAATTGAATTTTTACAGTAGGTCTAATGTTTCGAATGAGTCATATTTTACTATAATTAATTTAAAACTATAAATATTTAGCTAGCTTTAATTTTTATGTAGTTAAATACGAAGAATTATTTTTCTTATATCTAATTATTGTATCGGATGGACACTCTTGTTTAGTAGGATGAAGGAACTGAATTTTTTTTCCTCTCTGTTTATCATATTTTTTATTATTTTGTTGTTGTTGTGACTTATGTCACTTTACAAGCCCTATCACAGTTATCTGTCAGCAATTTAAGCCGAGTGAGCGTCTCTTGTTTTTTCAGTAGCGCCAACTAGGGCCAAGAATACGAATTAGCTTTCATGCATCCTATTCGCTTACATAACCCCTTTAAACAGGGGGGGTGCACATTCTCACCCCTCACAGATAGAACACGGAAGAAGAACATTCATGCACGATCCGGAACTAGAACCTGGGACGTCCAGAGCACGGGGAAGACGCGCTACCCATATGCCAGAACGCCGACAATATTGTTTCGTGATTTAGATAAAGAAAAGATAGATTATTTTAATATAGATTAGTAAAACTGAAAGAGAAAAAGAAGCAATAAATTGCTCAATTCTTCGCTTTTCTTTCAAAAGTGCCAAGTTTACAAATTTTATTAATTTACTTTATTATGTATAAAAAAAACTAAATGTTCCAAATTAACTGACAAAAATTCCTTTTTTTTTAACATTGTGTCCCAGATTTAAACAAAATACTTTAAATTGTTTTCTTTTTTCCCCTCAGAACAAATACATGTATGGAATGGCCACTTAACGAGTTTTTTAGAAACCGTGACTTTGAAGGACATTTAAATATTATTTATTCTCGGTATCACAATAAAAATTCTATGTAAACAAATATTTCAGGATTTTTTTGTGCCATTTTTCTTTTGATATATTTTTAACAAAATCAATAAAATTTGGTTGATACGGCCATCAGCATTTAAAAGAAATAGGATCTATTGAAAAAGGATAGAACTAACCTTTTCCCTCAAATTGGTGAATATATTGCAATTAATGAATACACTGCAACGCATAGCATATTCTAAAGTATTTTACGGACTGTTATAAAAGAACAAAAGTGGGTGATAAAAATGATAATTAAGAGGTTATTAAAACCTTTGAAATATAAAAAGTACTTCAGTCACAAGAAAATTCAAGATTCAAAAATGTATGAAATGTATGAAGATTTTTCCTTTTTTTTCTTTCTGTTTAATCTCCCTTTCGTCTCTCTGATCCCATATCCATTCTGTTCCAGATTAGGTTAAGAAAATAAGGCGAATAACTGTTGACAGATTCAACATCTAAAATAAATAAAAATAAAAAAAAGAGAGAAAAATATAGAACTCTAGCATTGATTAACTTGTGTACTTGCTTGATATTTATTTATGACTAAATTATAGATAATTATATTTTCAATAAAATATCGGAAGCACTCAGCCACGCAATTTTCATCGCTTTCGAAAATATCGTGCGTTTTTTGTTCGGTCTTCTTGAAGAATGAGAGAGAGAACCCAGTGTGCATTTTTAGCAAAGTTTCTTTCCATTGATCGAAGGGTCCATATAAGAAGTTTTATATGTTTATCTCCTTCCCTTTTCAAATTATCATGCATGTAGGTAGATAAATAGTATATTTTTAGTCCATTTTGATCCAAAATGTGATGTAAAGTTTTGAGAAAAAAACCAACAATAGGATGATTGTCTGTCGGTCTGTTTTAGAAACACGTTAACGTAATAAATAAAAAACGCAATGACTTAAATATATCAAATTTGGTATGGGTTTTTTGTCACTACATGTGCAGTTTTGTGTCCATTCTTTGTTTTAATCTATTGATAAAATCGTGTCTAAAGCACAAATTTGATTTTCGAATACTGTTAAGCGCATGCCAAGGGATTAATCACGAAAAAAACTATCTAAGGATGACACGATAATTTCAATAAAAAGGTTAAATTCATGCCAAAAGTTAATATTTCATAACTATAATAAGTCAATGTTATGCAAGGCGTTCTCTAGCATGACAAGTATATTAGAGAGTATGCGAGAATGCTTTGGGGAGACAACTCCTGCTGGTTTATATGAAGACAATATACCAATTTTTATCAATACATCTAGTTTCGTTAGTGAGTTATCTAATTCATACACGCGGATAGAAACGGACGGAGAGACAGATATGATTGTAAAATTTTCTGAAAGCTAAGGATACGGGGATACATCCAAATCTAGAACTTTTTGGAGATAAAATACATGTCATACGCTTGAAAGTAAAAATTAAGAAGGGTCAAATCAATTATTGCACTTTTTGAAGGGCCCCTATCTGCTTATCTGGCGTAGGCAGTCAGGGAGGGGAGAGCAGCCCGACGAGGATGTGTGCCAAAAATGGATCCCAGCGACCACGAGGGAAAAGTTCAGCATCAGACCACGAGGAAAGGAAAGCGTTTCTCCTTTGCTTTCTCCTTACCAAAAGCCTCCTCACCCGCCTTCGAAAGGAAACTCAATAGCTGAAACACATTTCCAACAACGAACACCAACGAAAAATTACGAAATCCAACTCAGAGGACGAGAAAAAGGAAGACCAAGATCTTTCCCATTCTTGAAAACTTCGCGAAGAAACCAAGTTTACAAGCGGATATTCTGTGGAACAAAAGTGCATTGAAATCTGCAAGAAAGTATCAATTTTCTTAAAAAAGAGGATAATGAAATGTTATTTTAATTGATTTGTTTTTATTATCTTTATTTATTTTTTGCATTGTTCGAATTAATTCTAAGTACACAGATAAATAGAGAAAAAGAAATTGAAGTTAAAGTTCGATATCCAGATCAAATGAAAAATCGTCTGCGGCGTTTGCGATAGTATCGAATTCACAAATATGTCTGAAAAGAAGGAGAAATTGGTGGTTTGTTTAAGTGGCGGAGGTCCATGGGGTTTTCGACTTACAGGCGGAGCTGGAACCGGATTACCTCTAGTGGTTTCGAAAGTGAGTACAATCTTTGATAAATCCCTTTGCAATTTAATTCTTTATGCATTTTATACCACTGGATTTTTCATAAATTCTCTATGGAACAATATTATAATGTCTTCTTCTTTCCAAAAAATGAAATAATATTTTAAATTTGAACGCGTAAAATCAATTAGGCATGGCATATGTCTTTTATGAAGGAAAAAAAATTATTCTTGTCTTTTTAAAATAACGTACGATATGCCCTCATTTATCTAATTCATATAAGTCTTATATATCTGCCATAAAATCATACTTGAAATGTGACTAGTGCATGCCTGAATTATGACTGAATCACACTTTTAAGAAATTAATCTTAAGTCGGACAAAATAATTCTACTCGTTTATTTTTTCATATAAGTTCCAACAGAAAATTTTTCCGGAACAATTTTATGCATAAAATTGCCTCATCTAACATTTTTTCGTCTTTCTATCTTCATTTAATGTACTTCAACCTATCATTTACCATTTTCCCTTTTTTGATATAATTGGGTTTTATTTTATTTCTTACAAAGCAATGACACTTTTAGCTTTGTTGACTTGAACTGTTAAACTGACTACTATAAAAACTACAAACTTAATAAAGAACATTTTTGGCATAAAAATAAAGATTTATAATTTAAAAGTCTCAAAACAGTGGTTCATTTTTATTTCCTTTAAGTTATCATATTGTAATAATTTTATTTCTTAGAAAAAAGTAATAAAAAGTGAATTTTTGAATATCAGGAGTTAATCATGCTTTCCTATCGTTTTAATCAATTGTTCTTTTGAGAAATTAAATCGTGCTTAAAACACATTTAATTTATTTTAAGTTTTCTATCATCAATAAGAAAAATCTTAATCACCTGTAGAATTAAAATACATATTAACATTTCCTTTAAATTCTACTAAACAATGTCAAAATACATTTAGTTCTTAGCAGATACTTTTCTATATAAAGCAGATAACTCGAACATTCATGGCATTTGGAGAACCAAAACTTTCAAGCAAAAATAATTCTTAAATTAGAAAATAAAAAAATATGCTATAGAATAAAATTAATTGATTATTCTATTATATTTCTATACAGATTAAGAAACATTTGACAAGAATTATGGTGATTGGTTAATTGAGAAAATCTAATATTATTGGTTCTTTGATAAGATATTGTTAATTATCTAACTTAGTATCTGTAAATTATACCTATGACATGCAAAATGCTGAAATTTCTCAAAACTCTCTCAAGCTACCAAATTTGGTTAATGTTACTTTTTTAAGTAATAAGTGTTCATTAAAGAAAAGAAGTCCTGCAAATTAGTAAGATTTTAAAATTTTAAATATGTCGGAAATGTTAACATGTTTCCTGACTTATTTTGGGGCATATTCTTCCCCAAAATAATTTTTATACCCTTTTAAAATTCAAAAGATAATGTTTTCATTAATGTCAATTTGATTTTCATACAGTTTTTACTCTAATTTTAGTAAATTCTTAAATATATTTTAAACAATTATTTTTGTTGTTTCAGACACATGAGGGTTGTGAGGATATTGCACATATTTTTTTGTATGTTCGTTATCACTGTTATGTAATCAAGAAGAAAAAAATTAATAAAATAAACATAGAAAAATCTAGTCTCAAACATAACCATGTTACGTTATTTCGGACTAGAGATTTAATTATACATTGAATTTTTTTAGAAGCCTTTCATTTAGAATGTTTGAATATATTGAGGATAAATTATCTCTATATAAGAAATTATATCATTTACAATGGATGTATTTGATTACAAGATTCAAGTATTTCACAGAGAATTGGTAGATTCAAAAAGTAGAAATCTTTGAAATACTTAACAATCAGTACACGAATTATGATACTTTTCTTTATAATTTGAGAAATCCAGACATTTATATGGCTTTGATTTATCATGGTCATTCTTTTAACTATTAATTTTAAATAATTTAATAACTGATTACATTTTCGATTTGAAGAAAGAAAAGTTTTAGTAAAAAAGTTTTAATAAGCAAATTAGTTCTTTTCGGTGAATATTTCATATTAAAATTAAAATGTTCTAATATTTTTTTATATATATGTCTCACAGTCGATAAGTTCATATATTTAGCAATTTTTTTAAGTAAAAAAACTGATTTTAATGCTATAAAATTTCGTGTCTTCATTTAAACAATATAGGAGGTTCACATTTATTATCGAACCTAAACTGTTATTAAAACATATTTTTTACACTTTTGTATTCAAAATATTTAGAGAATTACAGTAAATCCAACCTTCGATATTTTGATAAAAACTTTTAAAACCCCTTAGAATCTGAAAAAAAAATCGAATTATTTCCGTTCGTACATTTATATCAAAAATACAAAGAGCGTGTTGGATAAAATTTTGGTATGTGGTGTTTGCACAAAAATTATAGATTTGTTTTAAGTTGTGAGCAAAATCCGTTAGCAGAAAACATATTCGCCTTCGTATGTTCGATAATTAAATACAGCAAACTTAAGTACACACTGAATAGACAAATAAAATTTAGTGTACGGTTTTGGCACTAAAATTGCATATCTTTGCCAAAATTTGTAAATTATCGGTTAAAAATATTCATACTCTATTGTCTACATAACATGACGAAATTAAACGCGAATCATATCATAGAAAAAGAATTAATGATGTAGAAATCTTCCTGATTATATATTTATATCAACCCATATTAGTCCTAAAAGTAATGAGATGCGTTATTATATATATGTGAATATAAGGACTCCTTTTAATGCTTAGAAATATCAGAAATGGTTGAAGTTTGTTATAATCCTAAAAAATTAATATGAAAGCTTTTACTACCAGACGGCTCCTATAATAATCATTATTTCAACAGCAATACGAAAACGATGCCTCCTTCACAATTGCAGTCAGACTGGACATAAGTGTGCAAAGGGTAAGAGTTGTAGTATGTTTCTTGAAGGAGAAAAGTTTTCTTATAATTCTTTTGTTCTATGTTCAAGGTTCAATTTTTATTATAAAAAAAGATTAATATTCTATGAAATTACTAGGTAGTTCTTGTAATAGATGCTAACAGTTAACTAAATTGCCAGACTTACGATGCAAATTATGTTCAAATTGTAAGCTAAAAACGAAACTACAGGTATTTCTATTATCTTAATGAGAACCGACTTATTCGTCGTTCTTCTGTAACCGCAATTGACAAAGTTGGCACCAAGCCGTTACATTGTCCCAAATTGCTTGATAGGGCGTGCAGAATTGTTTCGCGAGGCTTAGAACTGTATTACAATGCACTTCTAAGAAGCAAGTAGCCATTTTCATCTTTTTTTATACACGAAGTATACAGGAAGAGAAAGAATTTTAACTGTCAAATAATTCGACCTCGAAATTTTAATGAATGCCCCCGTTTTAGGCATTCCTGAGACAAAGAAAAAACAAAGATTAGAATCATGCCACTCTCTGAAGTAAAATAGATGAATAGGTGAAATTAACTGAAAAGATGAAATTTAACTAATGATCAATTCCAAAATAAATAGATCTCTATCATATTTTGGACAAAATACGTAAAAAAGAACACTATGTATCTGTCTCTCTATACGATACACGACGTAAATACGATACAATGTAGGGAAATAGATGGATAAAATTTGACATATGATTCCATCTCCAAAAATATAAATTTACATCAAATTTGGAGTAAACACATGAACAAAATGATTGCTTCATGAATACAGGATGATCGGTAAAGTTCTGGTATCGGTAAGTTCTATAAATTCAAAGCGATGTCTCGTATAAGCCAAGGAAATAACCTGCATCTACAGTAAAGTGACTATGCAAAATTTATTCAGACGGGTTATAGTGCCCCAAGTGGCAAAATAAAGAGGTTACAAAAATAACTCATCAAATAAAGTTGATCGGTTCAAAATTCCAATTAGAAAAAATGTGCTCTATAGCATAATAGAAACATAGGGAAAAGTTTAATGGAGTTATCTCTAAAATTGGAGGAGATATTTATGATTAAAATTATGAATTCTCCATGACTTTAAGAAGGGTTCGTCGTAAAATTGAAAAAGGTATTTCCAGATGTTACAATACAGTTTTTACGAGTTAAACAACGATGCAATCACGGAAAGTGCATAATTTTAATCTCAAATATTTCTTCCAATTCTTTTCTTCTGTTTTTATTATGATATGGCATGAATTTTTCTAACTGGCATTTTTGATCGTTCTTTTTTTTTTTTTTAAATATTTTCGTAATTTCCTTGTTTCGCCACTAGAACACTGCACCTTGTCTCAATAAATTTAGCATAGTCACTTTACTGTAGCTACATGTTACTTCCTTGTCAATACGAGATGCCATTTTGAATTTAAATGGCTTAAAAAGTCCTTATTTATCATCCTATCCTTATGAAACTCGATAACAAAAATTGAACAAACTAGATGGATGAATTTCAAAATGTGATCGCAATATCAAATTGCAGATTAATTTCAAATTTGTGTTAAAACAAGGCTACTGTTTAAAATATATGATCCATTATCCGAACTATATAAGAGTTCGAAACGGAACCTTATGAGGAAGTATACGAGAAAACCGATAAAGAATAATTCCGCTAATTATACAATGACTGGAAAACGTATATTCATATGTTACCATTCGGTAAATTATCAATTACATTCTTTTTAATACTTCAAGACATGGTGATGCAAAAAAAAAGTTTAAAATAAATTATTAAGCCTAGTCGTTTGCATTTTCAAATATTCCGTCATCATTTGACTCTCTGACTGCCAATTGCATTTTGCATAGTACGGTTCTGTTGTTTGACATTCCAAAGAATCTTAGAATTTATGAACTAGCTGTTGGTCGTCTGTTTCGCCTTTTGTTGATCTATGATTTTCTGTAATACTTTCCTACTGAATGGGTTGCTATGCGAGTGCTCATCTTTTCCCGTTGGCTTAGACGGAGCTTAGATCTTGTATATAAAAATTATTTGATAAAATGAATACTATATTTAGATAGCAACAAAATAAGTTATTTCGGGCAAGTCGATATTCCCCCCCCCCCCCGTGATTTTGAAAGAGCATGAAGATACGAAAAAATTATAAACAATGCATAAGGATAGTCTCCAGCAATTACACAAATGTAATGTGTTGTGCATCGAATCAAATGGTAGGGCCGGTGTATTCTAGTGGTTAGGTATCGGCCTTGGGAGGCTCCGTGCTCGAGACTTGTTTCTACTAAAGATTCTTCGTGTAGTGGGTCTGGTGCACATTAAACCTATCATTCTTGAGTCAAGTGCTGGTGTGATGCATAAATGTGTCCGCTTTAGTTTGTCCTCGTTACGCGAGTGGGGGTTAAAAATTGCGAGATCCATTGCAAAATAGCTTTAATATTGCTTTCAAACCGGGACATTAACTATGCTAAATACCTAAACGTGTCTAATGGCAACGCCATTTATGTTTCTCCAGATTTCACCAAATTTGTAGTTTATGTAGTAATCAATCATAATAATCAATCCGCATAATGCCAACTGCATTCAAAAATAGATGAAATCTTTACGATTATCCCGTGTGGTAATACAATATAGAGAAATGGATGCTTCACACTGCTGAGAAGAAACGTGTGCATAAAATTTGGGTGGCAACGATTGGATCCAAAATTTTATGCACATCTACAATGCTGCTGATAAAATTTCACTTGTGGAAGTCATTGAACTTTCGAGTTATCACTTTGATATGTTCGCAGACATAGACCAACAGATATTCGTCCCATCCATAGATGGTGTCCAAAATTAGTCACAAATTAGTCACACAATCCTAATGAAAAATCTCTACATTTAAAGTTGTTACAGCTTCACACCGATAGATGGCGTATCTGTCGAGTACAAAGTTTTTTGTTAATTCTTTTTTGCATCTGAACGTAGTGTGTGTAAGAACGATTCTGAGATCTAGACGTGGCATCTAATTGTGAGTGGTGTCCTAATCTGTAACAGTCTACTTGAAGAGGCACAAAGAAAATGTGTCCGAAAATAAAATGGTGTTCACCGGAAAGAAATGAGTTTTATTTGAAGAGAATTACAAAAGTAGATAACTAAGTTAAAATGTCCTTTTTTTGCGAAAATATGGAAAAAACGTTTTTAATGTAATATTCTTAATGTTTGAATAGTTTTCTTTATAAGACCACCTGAATTTTGTTTCAAAGTCCATTTTTTTGGAGAAATTTACCTGATATCTATATTTGTATTTATATACATTTCAATGCTATTTCACATTTTTTTTTATTTTTATCTTGTTATTTTCTGAAATTTTAATATTTGGTAGAATTTTCTTACGAAAAATCTTATAAATTAAAATCTAATGAATATTTTTTTTTTGTTTAAATTTAGTGCAACAATTTCTTAATATGTTCTGCAGTTCCTGAACGAGAGATTAAGCAATATTAATTTTAAAGATATTCCATAGTTGTTTAAATACTTCACAAAACGAACAAAATCGGAAAATTTCATGTTATTTAACAGTCGAACTCTAATATTTAAAGAGTAGATAAAAACATGGCTTATTTTTCAGATCAGGATCAATCCGGTAAATTATTTCTTAAGCAATTTCCAAAATTTTATTCAAATCATTTGATAAACATCTAAACTAAGAACTTTTGCTTTTTACCTCTCCTTAACCAAAAAAAGTTCATTTTTCCAACTTCAAAAAACCTTCGTCTTTTATTTGGCATATTTTGATTTCATACTTGTTTTCTTCAATCTTTCTTCTACAGAAATTCAAAAATATAATTATTTTAGAGCATTTTCAAAAAAAAAAATCCTCATCTTGAATTTAGTTACATATCGTAATTTCATTTATCTAGCTATTTGTGTTCTTGAATTATCATATTCTGATGGATATGAAGGATTGAATGGTGAGATTTCCTATGAATAGTTTTGGTCCATAATTCTAGAGATATCTAAAAATTTGATGTAACATTCATTAATTAAATTTTATGTCTGTAACATTTGAATTTTATGTTATGGTGTTCGTCGACTAAACGATTTTTATTTTTAAACACGTGTAATTTCAGCCTCAAATGGGTATGAAATATAAAACTTTATTATGCTCTCGAGAGCGAATGTTTGGTGATTACAATATTATTGCTTTGCATACTCGGTATATAATAAAGTTAAAATTCAACGTTAATTTTATAAGTCAATGGAATAAGACCACAAAAATTCGTGAATGTGTCAATTAGAGATTTTCTAACTACAAGTGATTACACATCGTTAAGCCTGATTAATGAAGCCTTTTGTATATCATGAAAGGAATTTATTTCATTTCATCATTTCCTTGGTATTTAATATACTAAAATGAAAGTGGACACAAGTCCCCATATTTTTTCTTTTTGCTGGAATGAAAAAAACGTTTCGTACTTGTCTCTTTCTGGAGCAGAATTAATAAGAATTAATGCAGAATTTTGATAGCCTATTTAATTTAACTATAGAATTCAGTATTATAATTTTCTTGATTGTTGATTTTGGTATGGGTTAGTTGCTGCAATTAATTTAGTAAATTAGTTAATTAGTTAGTAAATTTTTATTTCTTTTATAAGTTTCTTTTCACAATATTACAGTACCCAGAGTTGCAATTCGGAAAAAAAATCTAGTCACTTTAGTAAAATGAACGTTTTTTTAAAACTAACTAGTTCTATTTTATCTCCACAAAAGTTTCAGAATCTCGTAATGAAATTCAGAAAATCTAGCTTTAGCAACATGTTTTTTAAACTAGTTTCTTTTTTTCTTTTTTTTCTTGTAAAAGTGACCATGACTATGGGATATCTTTTACATAATATTTATCAAGTAGTAATCTTGAGAGTATTTATTTTAAAATAATATTTCGACTAACCATAAACAGGCCTTCAGTAATACCTGGCATTTGGACATTTTATCCAGCTTAACTTCGACCTTCCCTCTACCCTTCCTCTTCTTATCAAATGGACCCTGCGTTGAAATTCAGAAAATATCATCTATCTGGCAATGCTCACATTCTTTTGAAAACTTATTTTTTATTCTTTTTAAGTGACCTTGTACATGGGATACTCTTTCATTGCAGTCAAGAAGATTAACTTGACCGATTGAATTTCGACACATGAAATTTTTTACCAGCACGCTGTTTTCGATACTATAAAAAAATTAAGAAGTGCATATTCAATTAAAGATTAAAATTCTCAGATATTTCTACTAATAGAGATTTGCCATTATATCATAGAATTTGAAACGCTATGATATGAATGCAAATCTTATAATATGATGATTTTGCAAAAACCCTATTGAAAAAAAAAATTCCTGCTCAGAAAGAGTTAGAGATTCGAGCATTTAATCCGAAACAGTGCAACACAATACTATTTTATGTTTGATTCATATATTTTTAGATTATGTTTTAAAATTTATTTCTAATTATATTAACGGTAACACAGGATAAATCATTTTTATAATCATATGGCGTTATTACAGAAAACGCCAAACTTTTGCATAATATTGAATTAATAAAATTCTAATTAAAATTTTCAAAACTCTCTCAGAAGCTCACATTACCACCTTCCAAAGTATGCATTTTCTTAATCTGGTAGCTGCAGGTCATTGTCTAGAGCTTCAAAACATATACATACACATGACACTTAATATTGTTGAAACAAATATACGGTAAAAAGAATATCTATAGAATTTAAAATAGTTTTTAAAAGTTTATAAAAATTCTGGGAAGAACTATGCAAAAAATAAAGTTAACATCATTAAGAAGCTAAAATTTTTTTAAAAATTTAATGTGGCTAAAAGTGATCTATGTGCAGTAAAATGCTATGAAATTATTGAAGGAAAATATTAGCATTTCGATTAATTTTTAAATAAAAGTTTTGAAAAATTCGTTCTTAAAGAACATTTCTTACTTAGAATATAATTATGTAGTCAATGTGGTAGTTGTAACTTCGGTGATCTGCTTTTTACAGATTTCTTAACGAAATGGGTATCATGCACGTCACATGGCACATAATACTGCAATACACATATATTATCCAACATACAAGTAATATTAAAATTTCATCTTTTCATGTAAATTCAGCTGATAGATCTAATTCAAATGCTTAATCTTTAAAAAGATCCTTTTTTTCTAGTCATGGTATATTAAGATATTTTTAGGTTTGAGTTTGGCTTAAGAAAAGTAATTTATTTAGCTTATTAGGTAAATTTAATTTGATTAGTTAATTAATGTGATTAATTAATAAATAAGAAAAAAATCAAGACGCACTATTTTTTTTTATTTGAGGTAAAGAACTGAAGCATATGTCTTATTGAAAAATTTGCCAACATTTATGCCAAACTATATAACTTCATGCAAATGTTGATGAATTTGGTGGGAAGCATATTTCCCATTGCCTTAGAACTATGTGATGCTGAGATAGGACCTAGAGGCTCAAGTTCTTCAATATCATGAAGCGAATGCAACTAACAGTATCATATTATTTGAAAGTTGGGAAGAATGTGGCTTCTACTCACATTTAGATAATCCACGTGACTCTACAAAGATTCAAGAAGTCCTTCCGAACTTTTATTTTAGTCGTCAGTCTTGTCTAAATCAACATGTTCGAAACGATCCATAAAAAATAAATTCATCGAAGAACAATATGTGCCAAGTTTTCTCGGTTTGGCTTTTGACTTTCCACCCGCTAAAATTACTGGTATTCTCATCTTTTTCAATGGGAACCAAAAATATTTCATTTTTTTGCAGAATGCGGGAGGCAGATATTTCGCCCGTAAATGAGTTTATTATAGAAAAATGCATCACTCTAATTTATTTATAATACCCTAATTAAAGTATTTTTTAAAATCACGATAGATAAGCATTAAAGTCATATTATATTAACGCACTAAACCTGTTCTGTTTATTCTATATATAAACCTTCTTTATAGAATCAAATTTCATGATGTAATTTTCTCCGTCATTAACAAAATATCATTGAAAAACTTTTTTTTTTAATTTTAAAACGGCGTAAAAATAATTTTTATGCACTAATAATTTTAGAAGTCATCCCGAAAAATCGTCAAAATTTCGATTAATTTTTAGTTAATTTAAATTAAAAAAATTCTTGCTTTGTTGTATTTCAGGTTTCTTCTCTGAGAAATACATTTGCGCCAAATTTGGTAGCTCTAGGTCAAATGTTCTCGTTTACTAGGCGCCAACACACCTATCTTTATTATTAATAAATATAACAATGGCTGTTTCCTTTATGCATTTTGATTTCACACACAACAGTTAGTTTAAATTATTGCGGATTATGTTATTTAAATTAATTTTTCGATCCATCAAGACTCTTGCAGAAGGAGAAAGAGACGTGAGGACGCAGAAATTAATGAGCCTGCATAACTACATTTATCGAATGTTATAATATCTTATTAATCCCAAGAATAGAGAAAATTTGCATTTGTAAAGAAAACTCAGACAGAAAAAATATTAATAAGTAAACGACTTATTTATAAATTCTAGAATTTGTTTTATTAAATTCTTATATAGCCTTTCTTTCGGGCCATCATTTCTTTGGCACAGATTAAAAAATGATAATTTCAAAAAAAATAAAATACAAATACATATATTCTGCAATTTTCTTTTCATAGAATGATTGATGTATTAAGCATTTTTGTGGTTTCCACTGACTCAGATATGACGTTAGCGAAGATGACAAGAAACACGACGTCAATAGTTTAATGATAAGTTGACTTTCATTGGACGATTTTAAAATTCTTAGTCGATTTTATGCCTATTCCTTTGAAACCATGAAAGCTATTTATAAAATTTGAAAGCATGTACATAAGTTTCTCTTAACACTCGTTTGCGTCGTGTTCTGGCACGAAATTTTACGATTTCTGACATATATTATTTTGGAGATGGAAATAAAGCATAGATTTTTATTTTCATCAATTGTACAGACACTGTGGAAAAAAGTTATATTCAATTTTTTTTCTTGCATAAAAAAATCCTCAAATTTGTTTTAAGCACTAATTTTTTAGAACTCTAACATGCAGTTACTCTTTTAGATAAGCACAACACTAGAATATGTTTATTTTTCTATTACAAAATTCCTCATTTTCTTTCTTTCTTTCTCTCCCT
>JAPMOR010028054.1:0-32440 GCA_026543865.1 Argiope aurantia
TATATAATTGATTATAAGAGAAAATCCACAATTTTAAAAAAGTACATATAAAACATTCTTATACTTTTAAAGCATTTGCCGTATATAAATGTGTTTCAAATTAATTTAAAAGTTGATTTTGATTTTTTGGCTTGAAATTCTGATATAGTTTTTCATACATCAAATGTTAAGAATTTAAAATTTCATTTTTAGCCTGAAAATGAAATAAACCCTTGTGAAATAAAATAAAATAAATAGTTTAATTTAAAAAATATTTTAAGAAAATAATTAAAATTAATTAGTGTCTTTATTAAAAATAAAAAAGAAATTTTGATTAACATATTTGTTATGATTTTATACTATAATATGGTTATACTGTGGGAAGAAGGTAAAATTAAGTAAATTACAAAAATGATTTTGCTGCACTAGAATTTTTTTATATTATGATGAATCAAAAGATTTGCATTTTCTTATTAGAATGTTTATAAATGCTATTCATTAAAGGAAAAGATTATCACTGTAAAAAACTAGCCAATTAAAATTTATTAACACATGCCCATGGGTACATTGGGATTCAAGAAATCATTCTCATTTCATTATGAAAGTAATTTTTAATACACACACACACACGCACGCACGCACGCACGCACAATCTTAACTATTTTGTAAGTTGCTGCACATTTAAAATTAAAGTTTCAATCTAATTTTCCTCAAATATGTAGTTATATATATTTTTTTGTTCTATTTTCGGATGAATGTTTTCTAATTCTGATTTTGAATGTAGATAGTAATTATTATTTCATTTAAAGGGTTAAACGCGAGCAGAATTAAGAAATCTTATATCTAAACAATTCAACAGAATTCTTGAATTGAACATTTATTAATCAGTATAACATGTAGTCACTGGAGAAAAACAGCAAGGAACAATTTTCTCAAAACTGTGAAGAATTACTTTGTTTGATTGAAAATAAAGAAAAGACTAAGGGATTGTGTGAAAGTATCAAATTCCTTTTTATTTAAGTCAGAATGTAATTCTTAAGTTGAAACAATTTCAAGTAATCTCATATAAAAAACAGATTCTTCTGAATTTATATATATAAATAATACATTTGTCAAATAACATTCAAAATCAGTTTTAAGGAGAGTATTGCTTAGCAGTATTTTAGATGCTTTTTAGTATTTCATAATGTATATTCATTTTTAAAAGTTTTAGTTATGATTACTTGTACTTATTTTGGTGAACATTCTGTATTAAAACATTTTTCAGATTTTTTAATTTATGCATTTTTTTTATTTTATTCATTATTATGTCTTATTTACTTCTTATAATGATTTTAAGGGTTTTATTTTCTCATTAGTGTTAAAATGCAAATTATATTATATGTAGGTGGAAGTGATGACTTACCTGAAAACACATCTGGATATTCCGAAATTACTTGCAGAAATACGAAACAAATGGATTCTGATAATTTTGATACTTACATTGAAGATCAAAATGTTACTTCTTCTATTGTTTTTCCAACACCATCCTTAGTTTCAAGTAATGAAATAACTAGCAGCATTTGTCAAAGTATAGATACATTTGAAAACGAGTTATATAATCTATCAAATAAAAATGAATATTCCAAGAATTCAACTAATCCTGTTGTTACAAGCAGTAATTCTCAGATTGATCTAACTGATTCAAATGAGGAAAATGATGTCTTAGATGTTGATATTGAGCAAACAAAATCCTCTGCTGCAAGTATGTATAATTAACTGTCTTGATAAAAAAAATGTGTTATTTAAAATTATTTATATTTTTATTCTTTGTGATTATTTAACTGTTATAATTTTTTTTGTTTCTTCCAGTTTTAATTAATATAGTTTTAAATTTTACTCTGCATGTGGAAAGTCAATCAATTTATATCTTGTTTTAAGTATTTGAGCCAAAGTATCTTTGTCGTCTTTTTCTAATATTGTTAAAGTTAAAATTTAATCTCTTAAAAATGCTACTTTAAACTGAGAAACTCTCATAGCCAATTATATTTAGATTCTAGAAACTGGACTCAAAGAACTTTTTACTTATATACACTAAATGCTGACATTAAAAGTTTTTTCCCCCCGATTCTTTCGAATAGTACGGATTAGAGTTGAGATTAAAGCTTCTTATGAATTCAGCATAAACATACAACAATTTAGTATATGTATTTGGCTTTCTCTTACAAACATATAAAACAAATAGATGCTGGTAGAACTGTGGGTACAGCAAGCAGCTAGTTGTCAATAAAACTAATACATCATTGACACAAATAGATGTAACAACTTTAATTTTAAAAATGTAAAATGTTTTATTAATTGCTTAAGTGAAATTAATTAACTGAAAATTTAATTAATCAAATTTAATTTATATTAAGGATTAAAAGACAATTAGTGCATCATATTAAAATGAAAAAAATGAAAGTAGCTCTTCCTTTCTCCATATCCCTGCTAGATTATGCCACCAGCTGAAAGACATATTCCACAATTTTTGTACTCATGTAATTTTTTAGAAGTTTCAGTATTCTTTATTCTGTATAATTTTGGAGCATAATAATTAATAAAAGTTAAATTTCTTCTTTTATTTATTTTAAATTTCATGTTGAATATTGAGTTTAGATGTTATAAATTATTGCATTATTATTATTTACCAGATTTGGTTTATTTGTCTTTTCTACAATATAATTATCCCCAATATTTGACATAATATACTATTTTAGCTTTGTGAGAAAGATAATCCCCAGTGTTTGAATTGGACAAATTTCTTATTCTTATTAAGTAGTAGTGTTCATTTTCATTTCTCCTACTGATAATAGTTTATAAAATTACATTTTTCTGAATTTCTGAATTAATTATGTATTTAGTAATTTTTTTTTCTGTATTATATTATTTTTTGCTTCTATTTTTTTTAGATGGAAAGAATTTTTACAAAAATTCAGATGCCATGCCAAGTAATTTTTCAGGAAAGCTTATTACTCAGAATTGTATAGAAGAATTTAGTTCCGTAAATACTCCAAATACATATACAGATAATCAAAATTTAAACATTTCTTCATCTTCACTGGAATCATCCCAGTCAACAGGTGAAGAAATTACAAGTTGTAATAATAATCATGCTGTGTCATTTCAGAGCAAACTTGTTTATAATTTGCCTACTAAAAAAGAAAGTCCTGAAGTGAAAGTGTCTGCTTTCAACAGCTCAAATGACACTGAACAAGATAGGCTATGTGAGTTTTTGTCCGAGAGAGTAAATCCTAGAAATGAAGCAATTGATCATGGTAATGAAGACATAATAGGAAATACTCTGTTACAAAAGCAAAATGTTTGTTTTAACCAAGTTGAAGAGGTACTCAAAACTGCAAAAGTATCATCCAGCAACAATATTTTGCTACCTTCATCTGGGACAAAAAGTTCTGTTGAAGAGAAGAAAATAAAATCATGTTTTGAGCAAACATTATCTGTTGGTATATATACTGAGAAGGAATCCTTACCGATTACATCTGTCTCTCTCATGGGGGATTCACTGTTTAGAGAATTTAACTGTACTACACCTGAAAGTACATTTAAAAAGAACCTAGCCTGCAAACAGAGCCATCTGAAAGAATTGGGGAAGCATATTATTAATGAAAGCAAAATTTCTGATATTTCAATACAAGGAACTGTTTTTGAAAACAAATCGGTAACTAATAATCTGGAATCAGCATCCGACTTTCTGGAAACTGCATTTTCTCTTCAAGATGACCAATCTTTATCTGACAATGAAAGTATCGATTTTGTTGAGTTTTCCAAGTTTGAAAATTTGTTAAATATGTTGCATAATCCTGTTTCCCCATTACCCCCATCTCCAAATAAAAATAGTCAGTTTCTCAAAAATGAAAGTATTTTAAAGAGAGATTTGGACAAAATCAAAGAAAACTTTCCAGATAGTCAGCTTAGACCTGCTTCAAAACAAATCAAAGATCAAAATTTATTATATGCAAAAGATAAATTATTACAATCTGGTCCTAGTGTTTCTGATAAAAATGTTGCCTTAGAAACAACACTTAATGATTTAAAATTTGTTGGACAGTGTAAATCATTGGATAAAAATGTAGTCCATCACCTAGTTTATGAGAAACAGGATACAACAAGCAATATTTTTCATCCAGAGTTACGTGAATGTTATGTGTTACTTTCTAGGTGTGATATTCCAAAATATTTTTCTTCTACTAGAAAACAAATTTCATTTCACATACTTGATAATAATCAGAAAAACTCCATTCCTGAAAGTTCTAATTTAATTGCTTCATATAAAGCAAATGATTTAGTTTTAGATGATGGTAATAATAAAACTTCTGTAAAAAGTCAGCACAAAACTGCAGATATAAATTGTCTATCTACAATACAAGCTTTTTCTGAAAATGAATCAGATATCAGATGTGGCTATGATGTTTCATATGAAAAACCATTTAGTACCGTTAATATAAAAAATATAGCTTGTTATTCTCAGCTGCTTCCCTTAAGTAAAACTTCAAATTTTCATAAAGAGGAGCCTTTGAATGATCTTATTCATAACACAAAACTCTGTACCAAAGATTGCAATGCATGTTCTGAGTTGAAAAATTCTCATGAATCAAACATTTCAAGAATCGTTACAGATGGAACATCTTCGGTCAATATGATAGAATTGTCTACAAATAGAAAGAAAAATATTTTAAAAACTTTTGAAATACGAGAATGTTTTGTGAAACTGTCAAGAAGTGATATCTCAAATTATTTTAGGAACCTTAGAAACAAAACTCCTTCCCAAATAGTTCATTATTATAACAATCAGTTAACTAATTCACCCTTAATAAATACAAGCCCTGTAACTTTTTTAGAAAGCAAAGATAATAATTGTGTTCCACATGATGATTCTACAGTACCTGCACATGTTGTTTATTTTGATAATATGCAACAAAAAATTGAAAAAATTAACAATCTATTAGGAACAGAAATGCCAGATGAAAATGACAAACTGATATCTTGTTTTAATAATGTTGAAAATTCTTTTAAATCTGTTAATTTGCAATCTGCAGAATTCTCAAGGTTTGATGATAATAATACTTCTGATAGAATAAAATCTTCAAGTGAGAAATTGGTGTTGTCCAATTCTCAAAATTTATCAACAGAAATTTATCATAAGAATGCATCTATTGTCTCTGTGGAACTCCCTATAAATAATGAACATTCATTAAAAAGTTTGAAATCGCGAAATGGTTCTTTGGTTAAATGTCATGTACCATCATTAGATTCTAATGATATAACTGATAGATTAAAATTATTGAACAAGAAATTGTCTGTATCTATTTCTCAAAATTCATCTGATGCAAAAATGTATCATGAGAATTTATCTGTTGACCCTGTGGAAGAATCAATCAATCATTTCCATCAAAATTCAGCTAAACGTTCTAAATCTGAAAATTGTTCATTGTCTGTGGCAACTTTTCAGAATTCATCAGACATAGACGCTTTTCATGAAAGTTCATCTGCAATTTCTGTAGAACTTCCTATAAACACTGAACCTCAAGAATATTCAAATAAAAGGAAAAGATCTGAAACTTCTAATTGTAATTTTTCCAAAAAGACTTCTCTAAAAAAATGGTGTTGTGACTTCTTTGATAATAAGCCTTTACTTGAGAAAAGAAGTACTATCCTTTTACCTGGACCTTCTGCATCTACAAAGTGGAAGAAATCATCAATATTGAATGGAGATTCATTGCCTAGTGAAACAAAAACGATCCAAACAGAATCATGTACCCCTATATATCCCTCTCCGAAATTTCAGAAAAAAATTACCTATATGTTAGAAATGAAAAATTCATTGAAAAAGAAAATAAAGCCACTTGACAGTGGAATGACATGTGTAGCCCCCATTCGAATAAATGGAAGAACCTCAAAAAGTAAAGAATTTGTCAAAATATCTTGCAATAAGGATATAACTAATAGCAGAATTTTAAATAAAGAAGTGGAAATTTCTTTGCCACAGCTTAATCACGAAGAAAATATAGAAAATTACATAAATATAAACCCTCCCAAAGTTCGCAAACAATACAAGCAAAAGTCTTTAAGTGAGACCCATGTATTGGACAATGTAAATAAAGAATCACCAAAGTTATTAGAACAATCTGTTTTTTCACTGGAGCAAAATCAGCTGGATACAAAATCAAGTCCAGAACAGGTGAAGGAAGGATGTGAAAAGCAACATTTCCCATTAATAAAATCAGAAGATTGCATTGATATAAAAATCAATAAAAAGATAATTACTGGAAATGGCCACAATGAGGATTTTAGCTGTAGGAAAGAAGCTTTTTCTGATTCCATTATCAAAATTAATCATAATTCTACAGAAGATTTTATGGAGAATAGTTTTTCAAATGTGTCTCGTCGTGCAAATGAAATATGTTCGAATTCATTTGAACAATCATTTCCTTCACAGGAAGACCTTCATGCTTCTGGAGCAAAATCTACTGCAGAATTTTTGAAAGAGTCTACACAAATTAATACTACTAATCTTTTCTTTGACTTTCTTCAGAAAGAAACTTCTAAAAAATACAGAGTTGATCAAATTAAGCAATATATTGACAAACAGTTGTTGATTAATAAAAGCAAAAGTAAATTTAAAAATAGTAAGAAGTTGTCTGTTAATAAAACTGAGAGCAAATTAAAAAATGACAGCAAACATTCCATCAATACAATTGAAAATAAATTAAAAAATGACAACAAAAAGTTGTTAGCCAGTAAATCTAAGCACGAATTAAAAAATAAGAAAAAAAAATTGCCAGTCAGTAAATCTGAGAATAAATTAAAAGCTGGGAATGAAAAGAGTGTTAAAGCTGAGATACCCACAAAAAGGAACAAACTGAAAATAGAGAAATTAAGTGAAGACATTACTCAAGTTTCAAGTCCTTTAAGTGATATTCTACATGGTATTGAATCAGTGCAAAGTACTGATGAAAAATTTAAGCAGTATCTACATTCATTAATCAACTTTTTAAGTAATCCATTGCACTCACCAGATCTGGAAAATTTAATTTATCATGTTGTAAATTTTCTGTATCTAACCAGAGAAAATTATTTAATTGATTTGCCAAAAATTCATTCAGAATATTGTTTTTTACCTTCTGCAGAAAGTTGTATTGTTGAAGCACTATTCACTATTCAGAATGATTCAAAAATGCATATGCAATGTTTGATAAAAACTTTTGTACATATATTGCATCAGTTAATTCTGACAAAGATAAAACTTAATATTTATGGACTCGCATCCCTATGCAGAGTTCTGGCAGCTATTTGCAAACAAAATGATGATAAAACAGAAATTCTGTCTTTATGTTATGATATATTGAAAGTAAAGCATCCATTTGGTCCCTACTTGATTGCATCGGTTGTTGTGGTTTGGAAAGAAGCATTTACGATTTCAGACAGCATGTCAGGTAATCAGTCTTTATTTGTACACACATTTTAAATATATATAGTTATTCAGAAAACCAATTTCTCTAAAACCATAAGCAGGGAATAAACATAGATCTTCAGAAACATTAATTATTGCAGATGTAGAAACTTTGAGGTTCTTTTTTTATCAGTTTCACCATTGGAATTAAGTCCTTACCTTATTATAAGGGGGTAAAATTATGCATCTGCAATTATTAGGTATCTGTTTCCTGTTATGAAACAGAGTACAACAAGTATGTGGTTGTGGTTTCTTTGGCATTCAACTAGCAAACAGTTTACAGATTAGCAGGCACTTTATAACATTTAAGAAAATAGAATATGTGCAATTTTTTTAAAGAAAATTAATTTTATCAAATTATTTACTTATGATGTCTGGCCCAAACTCACAAACTTTATCATAGATCTTTTCTGACAGTTGATAAGTGAAAGGACAAAAAATATATTTCCATCTACTATGGTTACAACTATTTGAAAAATTTGGCAATCATCTTCTGAATTGCTTAGGCTTGCTCACTTAACGTTTTGTACTGCTTGATTTCTGTTCTTGGTATATGAATTTTGCTTTCTGAACTATATGTATGCATACACAAAAGATTAGCATTTACATGTTTTTTGGTAATGATATTTGTATAAATATGACTTTGTCCTTTTTATGATTAAAAAAAAGGGACATGTGTTTGTCTAAAAAATTATAAATAGATTTTTTCAAAATGTTTCCCCTCATAAATTACAACCTTTTTCAGAACATAAATAAATTCTGCTAAGAAAAATATCTGATTGTTTAAATGCAATCCATTAATCAAACCAATTTTTGATATGTATTTGGGTATCAAATCTATCTCTTTTGTATAGAACAAAATAATAGTAATAGTATTAATAATTAGAAGTGAAGTAATAGTAATTTGAAGGTGAATATGGTTAATGTGCAAACACATTCTAGCGAAGTCATTCTGAAGTTTCTTTCATTGGTCTGGCATTATGTATGTAAGCATTACTATATTGGAAAACAAGTCTGCCATGTTTTTTGCCATATTTAATGCTTTGTTCTAATTGTCAATTTTTGATTGTGTTATTTATAATTGAAGGGTACCTCATATAATGCTTTCAAATCTGCACTCTCAACATTTTTTTAGTGATTTACCATGCTTTTTGTCATGCATATTGGAATAATTGTTTTTAAATTGTTGAAACAATTTTTTCAAGTCGTATTTAATTAGGTATGCACACTTTATTGAAACTTCCTGCAAATATTGTTTATTTGACACAACACTCAACATGTTTTCTAAGCGAAATAAATAAATATTAACTGGATGTTGAAAGCTAATTTTTAAAGGTTATATTGAAACCTTTCAAACACAACTTTCCTATTTTTTTGCTAGCTAGCAATACTGTTAACTCCATTGATTAAAAATTGGCAGAGCTATATTTTTTATGCCTAATATAGTATTTTAAAATAAGTTATTGTAAATTTTACAATACATAGTTTGTTTCTTTTACTTGGGGAGTCCTAAGTTATGACAAACATACCCCTGCTTTGTAAACCTATTTACTATATCTTGAATATTGTAAAATCATTAAATATATAAAACATTCTAGTGAGTATTGCTGTTTTAAACAAAGGAACATTTTCAGCAAAAGAAAATCTATATAAAATTTTATGTTAGGACCTATAAGTGTTTCGTATAATCTTTTATAATTAATAATTATATTTCTAGAAATGTTGTGTATGTAAGTCAGCCATCTAACTCTCTGACTGGCCACGAAGACGCACGGATTTAAACCGTAAAAACTGAATGACCGGAGCGCCGCAACAGCAACATTGGCAGGAACTGTGGTTGAGTCCTAAGGACCGCCACCGGCCACGTTGTGTGTTGTTGCCATGTTGTGTATGTAATATGAAATACATGTACATTCATGCCCACATAATGTACAAATTTTATATATTAATTCACCAACAAAGAGTCATTCCAGCTATCAAGCATTTTACTTATATTACTCATTATAAAAATTTACTGCAGTTAAATAATATGAAAATATAGTTACTTTTAACAATCTTTGACTTAATGAAAGAGGCATCGTTTTTAATGGAAATTAATTTTCAACTTCAAAAAATTAAATCATTGCAAATGAAGCATTTAGAAATTTGTATTATATTACTGCTATTTATTCAGCAATTATTCCTAATTTTTAATTTTTTCTTCTTTTTATAAAATGAAAATGTTATTGACATGATTAAAAAACAAACATTTGTTAATCCATAAATGATTGGGTATCCTTTTACTTAAATATTAATAAAACAAATAATAAATAAGTTATGTTGATTATAATATTTCCATCAATTTTATTTTACCTTTAATAAATACATTATGACATGCATTATAGTATTGATGGAAAATTACCTAAAGCCATTTTGATATGAAACATATCATTATGATTTTTGAATCACAAATATTTAATTAATTGCTAGTCTGCTTCATTTTGTAAAGTACCTTTTGGGTCACTTCCTCCCCCCCCCCCTGAGATAAAAAGAGTTTAAAAATGGGGAAAAAGAGTATATAAAGGTACTGATGATACAAGTATATCAGATTTGTACAATATTTATTTTTTTAAATTTCTTCTACTTCTTTCATTTTAAAAATAATTGCTTATTTCAGAGAACGAAATGCTGCTTCTTCGATGTCTATCACTTGGAATTCAGAAAAAACCTGACAGACTATCTAAAAATAACTGGAATTATTGTCTTGAGTTGTTAAAAGGATTACTTCCATGTGTTCCAGATTTAAATAAAGTTATAGAGTTTCTTAAGAACAGGATTCTTATAAAATGTCTAGATAGTATGTATGCTAGTCTCTTTTATAGACTTTATTCTTATAACTTATTAAATTTTTGAAAGTATATTCTGTTATTACTTTCATTTAAAGAATTCCCCCCCCCCCATTTCTTAGACATGAATTTGAATTCTTTCCTGTAGGAACTCATTTGAATATTAAAAACATCAACAAAATGCATAGAATTTTTAAAAGATTATGCCATTTCATAAATAGAATAAAATTTTCAAATTACAAGACTGAATTTAAAAAAAGAGGTTTTTTAATTGTTTGTTTATATTACAAGAGATCTGTCATTGTTTATATGGCCAAATTTTTATTTTCCCAGATTAAAATAATCTTAAATCATTATTTCTTGGAATTATTTATAGTAATGGAAATATCATTTTAAAGAATTATTATGTTTAAATCTATATGTTTAAAATAATAAGGAAAAACCAAACAACCAGTCATGCTGCTGCAATCACTGGTCTGATTTCACTAATTTTTATTTCAAATGGAAGCTCATAATTTTTTAGAAATGTCACAAATACTTGCATGTCCCTTAACAGTTCCGGTTTCCAAAAGAAATTTCAAAAATTCTATTCTACTATTTACTCTGTATGGAAAAGAACCATGTCAGTTTCTGTACCAATTTCATTGTGTTTCCTTTCTTGTATAAGGTTCGTGATAAAATTTGCATCTCCCTTTACTTTGTCAAATTTCCATGTTTCAAACCTTCCTGGACCCAAAAAATATATTTTTGAAATTATTTTTGTCAGTTTGTCAGTGAACTAGATACCTCAAAAATGTTTTGAGCTGGATGCATAAAATTTAGTACATAGCCTTTATACCTAATTTTGGATGAAATCTATTTTGAGGAAGTCTATCTATCCTACTGTCGGAGTACAAGTGAACATGATAAATAAAAAAATAAATAAAAAAAAAATAAAGAGCTATATAGAAAAAAAATTTGGAGATAGGTTCTTGTGGGGATTGACTGTCTATCAGTCTATCCTTTTGCATGTATTTAAATGAAATAATTTGGTAATTTAATAAGTTAGGCAAATGAAATTTCGTTCTCAGTTTTAGTATCTAAAGATCATTATCAAATTTTTAATTAAATCTGCGAGTCTTGGACTCACAGATTCAGTATCTGTCAATCAGTACTTTTGAATGTATATAAATGTGGTATCTAACAAATAAAAAAAGTCAAACATCACTCTCTAATACAATTTTCATAATTTTTATTTGCTAATGACATGTTTTAACACACAAGTATGGTTCTCTTTATTATACTATGAAGCATACAGCTCTCATGTATAAGATTCTAAAAATAAAAATCTTGGTGTTTTCTACCTTTCTCGAGATCTGCAATTTTATTGGGAGTGGGGAGTTAACACTTTATTATAGAATACAAAATTTTTTTAACTCCGTTCTGTTATTTCAAATGAAAGTTTGACTACTAAATGCATGTTCAATGGCTGCTTACTTTCCACTGACCCATTTTTGATAGACATAAAATAAGAGTCTGTCAGTGTTTCATCATCAACAACTACTTGGATTTAGCATTATAATTTTTATTACTTTGTCATTTACCATCACTTTAATTGAGAAATTACAACTGGATGAATTTGGCCAATAAATTTCTCAGAAAAGCTATTTAGTAGTATAATTAAGCCAGTTGAATGATTACACAGAATTGTGAGTCATTTGTGTAATGTCCGCAATCCAACTTCCCTTATAGATTTTGCTCATTTTCCTCCTTTAATTATTTTTAAATTGTGAATGATTCTTAATTGTGTGTATATATGAACAACTAAAAAATAACAAAAGTAAAGAGCATAACAAAGTAAAGAATTGGCAAAACCGAAGAATCAATCTTCCATTCTCTAAACTCTGTACTGGTCTCATAAGTTTTTACTTTCTTATATACAAAGTATAGAGAAAAATGTAAAAAAAAATTCGAACTTGAGATTTTTGACAATTTTCCATATTTTAGACCTTTCTGAGTTCGAAAAGTACATTTTTTGAAAATATCCTCTGTCAATTTGTGACAATAATAACTTGAAAACGCTTTGAGCTACACAGATGAAATTTAGTATACAGGCCTAAAACAAAATTTGTAGATTTCTGTCAAATTTTGTGTGAAATCTGCCTGTCTGCTTGTTCAAATATAAGTTAGCACAATAATTACAGAACGAAGAGAGCTAAATAGATAAAATTCGGTACACTGACTCAAAATCTTTAATATAGACGCCTTACAAAACTCTGAGCAAAATCCAATGATGAGTCAGCCCTCTGTCAGAGTCTACTTTCAGAACCATGTAAATTCATAACTCATAAACGCAATAATTTAAATATATCATATTTGGTGCATGATTTTGCAACTTTATGTGTAATTTTATGTCAAATTTTCGTTTGAATCTGTTGGAAAGAATACGCCTGGAACCCAAATTCTACTTTTGGATACTTTTGATTGCATGTGAGGGATTAATTACTAAAATACTGCCAAGAATGATATGATAGATTCAGGAGAATTGTAAATTCATGCCAAAGATTAATATTTCATAAGTATTATATGCCAATGCCAATGTTGCTGAGATAACATCTTTATTAAAGAGTATGCGAGAAAGTTTTGGGGAGACTACTCCCACTGGTTAATTCATCATGAAGGCTCCTGATCTAATAGTTATATGCATCAATCATAGTATATCTTTAAGCATAAAAAATATTAATTTTATATGCTACATACTTCTCTGATCTTTTTAGATAGTTTTGAAGAATTATGGAAATTGTCTTCTCCATTTCTAATTTTGGTTTCCCAAATGCCATGGGATTGGATAAAAACTCATATAATTGATATGTACATTATACCTAATTTGCAAAGATTTTCTCGTCATGATTCAAAAGAAGAAGCTTTTGATATATTTTGCAATCTTTGTGGTGAGTATTTTCCAAGAAATGTACATATTCACATGTTTTTGAACTTACTGTGCCATTAAAGTTTTTATTTTCTAACAATTATACTCTCTACTCACATAACATGTGCTGCATTCAGTAATTGAGCAGCATTCCAAAAAATTTATTAATTATATCTGTGCACAATATAAATATTATAAAACCTTTAAAAAGATAGTGAAAAAATTAAGTATCAATCAAAATATATGTTTGATAAATATATTTTGTTTATGATATATGTTGTGATGCAAATATATGTGCAATAATATCTTAAAAGCAATGCTATAATTATTTTTTCAAAGGCATATATATATAATCTTTATTCATTGTTAATAAACTTAAAAATGTAAAAATTTCTGTTCCTGTTTCTTGGTCCATTTGATAAAACAGCTTACTGTACTTGTAAAGATATTGCTTGACTGCCCTTGCTCATCTGGGGATCTTAACTTTAAACACCATTAATTTTATATCTTTTTTTATTGTCAATTAAGATATCAAAAATATTTAACAAAGTTAACTGACTTAAAATTCTACTTTACAGCAGTGCAAAAATTCAAGATGTTCAAAGCCATTCAAGTTGTTTTTTTACATAAACAAGCATGTTTCCAGTTTTAGAGGACATATATAATTTTTCCAAAATTTTAATAATTATTAAATTTTTGTCATTTTTTTAAAATTTATTATTTCAAATATAAATACAGGTATCTAGTAAATAGTTTTCTATATTTTAAAATAATTATTACTAAAGTTGTAAAATTTTTTTATTTAAAACATGTTTAACTATTTTGTAGTTTCCCTGAAGTTTATTTTGCATTAACGTACATTAGAAAAGAATAATAATGGTGATTTAAGAATGAGATTGGTGGTGTATTAATAGCAATGCATTTCTTAATTTATTTTAATTAATTATTTAATTAGTTTTTTTAATAAATTGTGTTGAATATTTCTTTTTTTGTTCCTATCCAGTATCCTGCTTTTCTTACTTCTAAACAAAGAAAAACTCTAATTCAAGCATAATCTGTATAATGGGCTTTTGAAATTATTAATCAAATTATTTATTCTTTTCATTGACATATTCGGTGATAACATTGAAAATGGATTTCTTTTGTTTATATAAATAGAATAATTCTTCTTTATTGTAATTCTTATTTCTTTACTTTTTTTTAATGACCAGAGCTGTATCTTTAATTGATTCGTTTCATTAATTACTTTTTATTCTTTTAGTGGAAGTGCTTTTATTTAATAAAAAATTAAATGAAGATGAGATATTGAACATGTTTTATGAAAATCTATCTCTTACAGGTATGGAATATTTTATTCAATTGTAATATATTACTCTCAAAAATATTTTATTTGTACACAAATTATTTATTTAACTATTTATGTGAAAACTTAATTCAAGATAAGTAATAATTAAAAACTGTATAAGTCATAATTTTTCAAACATCTAATATAGCATTTTAAAATAAAATGTTCGTTTTTATATCCTGAAAACATCACACATTATTTAGATATAAATGAATTAATAAATTTTATTTTTATTCTATTTCCAATCAGTGCTTTTCAGTATTCCCCTTCCCTCTCATTACCTCTTTCCTCCCCTGAAATTTATTACTAAAGATTATATTCATTCTGAATGTCTGTTCCATTTACTCTGTGAATGTTTCAATTTAAAATATGGAAAGTTGTGGTTATTTGAAAGTACTACTCATGTACAGAGCTTCTTTGTGTGAAAATTTGTAATTAGCACTGAATGCAACTTGGATTACTTTACTGTATTCTATTTAGTTTTAAAATGGCTCCACAAAAAGTATTTAAAATTTTCATTAATAAACATGCTTTAATTTTTTTTTCTTCGTCTTTACAATATTGTCCCATTTCTAATCATTTTATCGTGGCTTAAACCCTAATGGAGATTGAAGTTATATTAATGCCCAGCATCCTCATTTAAACTTCCATGTGTAAGCCAATCACATCAAATTATTCCTTTTCTACTTTATCTGATTATTCAAAATATGATGCCAAATTCTGCAATTTATTTCAGTTGGTAAATTTCTTTCATTAATCAGATATTGAAGCTATTTTGATCATTATTTTTATCTTTTTAATTTATTTTCTATATAATGCAAGACAATCATATTTCATTCCTAAGTTTTCTTCAATCAACATTAAAATAATTTAAAAAATTTTTTTGCACATTTTTAAAAAATTGTTTAATTTTTTTTTTTTTTCTGGAGAGGAGAGACTATTACTTTAAGATTATTAACTCGATTAAAAACGTTTTAATGTTCATGTTTTAAATTTGGTTAATATAAGCTTAGTTCAATGTTTATCACAATGATATTATTCATGGAAAATGGAAAGTATCATTGGAGGAGTTAGAGATCAAATGAATTTAGGTAGCCAGGAAGAAAATCGTGAATCCTTTTTGAAAATCACAATAATTTTTCAGTATGCTTTATTGATTAAAAAAATTTAATTATGAACATTCAGTATGTTTCTAAATAATTATTGCATTTCTATTTTCTTGTTCAATTTTCTATTATTGCATGGTTTTAACTCCTTTTGTCAAAACATTTTATTTAACATTTACCATAAGTATTATGAAACATCAGAATTTTGAGTGCAAAATATAAAATGACAATGATTTCAATCATTTAATATCCCATAATTTTTCTCATTACAGATAATAATTTAAAATGAAATAATTTTTTAAATTCATTTTAACTGCTACATTTAAATTAAGTTTTGATTTTAATTGTGATTTCGATTGATGACCAATTCATACTTGACAAATTAATATTGATTAAGTCTTTAATAAAACTGCAAATATAATTATACCAAATATTTTTTTATTATATATTTATTTATGTATACATTACATTTAAATGAAATTAGTTAATTTTTATATTCTGCAGATATCTTAATAGAAATACATTTCAATAACTGAAGTTATATAAAATATGCTAATGCACTTCTGGCTCTTTGATAAGAACAGATGTTTTATTTCTTAATATTCTTTATTTTTCTCTTTAACTAGCTGATGTATTTTCATTTATTTACTCAGATATTTTATTTGTCTTTACAGGTAAAAATTTTGTTCGGGATTGTGTTGCAGCTTCACTTATGAAGTATTTCATTTTGTCAAAAAGAATTGTGCCACCATTCTTGGAAAGCTGGTTTAAAAACAATCAAGACAATCCTAAGTTAGGAATATTTGAAAATATATTCCAGCAGAGACTTATGTCTGAACACCCAGAAATTTTGTCAAAACAAGATATTATTAAATGAATAATTGTTGACTGCTATTTAATTTCATTGTATTTAATTAAATAAAAGTTCATTAGATTTTGGCATGAGAATTAATTTGTCTCATGTCTTACTAAAATTAAGTACAAATTTTAAAGAAATTTATGTTTAATAGTAAATATTTAAAAATAATATTAAAAACATACTTTGAAATATTTACTTTAGAAACATAATTTGAAAATGATTAATAAAATTAATACACAACCTCAAAACAAACTATACTCTGAATGATCTAATAGATCCATTAAATACATTGTGGTGGATACATTTGCTTAGATGTTTTTCATTACGTAATTTAGATGCAAAATATTTTTTGTATGTAATTATGTGAAATAAAAAAAATAATTTGTACTCTTATTGTTTTCTGTAATTTTATAATTTGTAGTCATTTTTATGGTTACAGTTATTAATATAAACAAAACAAACTTTTTTTTTTCCTCTTTACAAATTGCTAATCTAAAATAACTATTAAAATACATCTTCAGAGTTTTGAAAAAATTTAGTAAAGCATTTGGCGGTGTTATTGTTGTATAGCATTGCTTATGAGAAATTTGTGCTATATAACCTAATTTGCTATTGGGATATAATTATTTAATTTCATTCTTTTTACCATTTTTCTTTTGAATTTTTTTCATTTATTTAAATTTTGTTATTACTCACTTTTACAACAAATATTTTCTTGCTGACGATGCCAATTCTGTTAAAATATATTCATGATTGGTAGTTTTGAATAGCTGTAAATAATTTAATAAAAGTTATTGTTGAAATAGTTTAGAAGAAAGGTTCGTGAATTTTGAGATAGTTCAATTATATGATTATGAGTAGAATATACTATATATGCCATCAAATTTGCTAACCATTTTTGCTAATCATCCATGAACTTTAAACATATTTTAATTTTAGGTTTGCATTCTGTGTTGATATACTGTTGTTACTAAAATCATAATTTGAGATGAAATCATAACATTTATTTTCTGTAAAAATTGTCAAAAAATAAAACTTTTTTGTAATTTAAAGATGCATTTTTTATTATTTTTCTGTAATTATTTAATGGTTTGCAAACATTTCTTCTATTATAATTTAAACAATTGTCTTTTACTTTTTGGGAATATTATTCTAAATACTTACAAACCCATTTGCTATGTTTCTAAAGTAAGTTTCAGATTTTATGAATCATTCTGAACTATTCTGTATACAAACAAACATAAGTGAGCAATATTTAATTTTGATATTCATGAAAATCACTCTGCATCATTATTAATTAAATCTTGGACAATAGTCATTACTTTCTCTTTTAAGTAAAATGTAAATTATAATTTAAAAATAAACTAATATAATTCAAGTTAGATAATATCTCGGTATTACAAAGATATACAATTTGCTTTGCTATTCTGCGAAAATATGATGCTATTATACTATAACATATCAGTATTGTATAGTTTATGAAAAATATTAGCATTATGATTAATGAGAGTAAATGGTTTGCAAAGAATATTGATTGTATTTAATTTCAGTTAGACATAATTTCATATCCCTGATCCGATCAACAAACTATTTTTAAGCATCAGCTAAAACATTAAAAAAGTATTTTTACAACCTTACATGTGTCTGTTGAACAGTCTTACATTGAATCTTTCTAATGGAAACCAGTCCCATGACATAACAGCGCTATTGGAAGCATATTTACCCAGTTCGTCGATCTTCTAATTTTCGGGGTGCTGTAATTTCACTTTCTTTTTCCTCATGTAAATAACACAGATATTAAACAGATTCCTTAATAAAGCAATCAGATATTTGACGAAACAATGAAAATGGTTTAAATTTCATTACTTTGAAATAGTCTTTAAAAAAATTGAGCACAAAAATTAAATATAAAAATTTGAAAATTTTTAAAAATTTAGGAAAATTTTGCACGACTTTTAAATTGACATCATAAGTAAGATAATTTTTAGAAATTTAAAACAGTATAAAAACGTTTCTCGATAAACTACTATGCATTTTTAGAATTTATCGCAGAAAAAAATTGCAGAATTCAGCTTAATTTCTAATTAATTAAAATTTCAAAAATATCGCATATCTTAATAAGTAAGGGCAATGTGTGCTGACGAAAGGAATGATTAAATTTAGTTTATTTCAAAATTTAGCAAGATTGTAAGAGATATATTTCTTAATAGTAAATTTCTTGTCAAGCAAAACTTCTAAACCGTATTTTACGTCTTTTCCTGTCATAAAATTACCATAAAAGGAATTTCGCTCCTTGACTGAGTTGTTGGAACGTTCTTTCTGAAAGAGCACGGCAAGAGTTTTCTCTGATGCGGATTTCTGAATAAGTAGCTCTTTGAACTGAAGATTCGCAGAGAAGTAGATTAAAAAAAGGCGTCAAATGTCAAATTGTCACATAATTAATTTTTTTTTAAAAAATGAAAATTTTATGAATGAAAAAATATTATTCCAGAATTGTGTCTAAATTGAATTTTTAAAATCATTATTAAATAAAAGTATAATTAATTGCCATTTTCATTATGTTGGGATATTAATTATTCATTTAATGAGTTTTGTTATATTCCACTTAATAAGCCCTGAAAAATAATAATTTTCAGTGTTATATTTATTCGAAGTTTATTTTTTCCTATTATCCTATCATAATAGTTGCATGCTTTTATTCTGAAGAAACCTTTACTTAATATCTATTTAATGATTAATTCCACCATTGTGGTAGAATGAACATCATTATGATCCGTGCAGTGGAAGCAAGAGGACCCATGTTTTCGGGAAAATTTCTTTAATGATCACATTTCAGACAAAACAAACACGAAAGACAAGACATTCACGCGTGCATCCCTTAACAGAATAGCATATCATCTCTTTATTTAAAATTGCAATGCACTATGGAATGCGGACCTAATCAGGCATCGCCATCTATTATCCAAAAGAGAAGATAGAGTAATGCAACTGCTACAACCTTAATAAGGAAAATAAATAGTAATTATAGTTAATTTTTGAAAAAAATTAGACTTAAATAAACTATTTAAATTTTGATAAAGTTGAAAATATCCTGAAATATGAAACTACTTTAACTAGTTATTGAGTGACGGATTTGCACCGCTTTGGATCGCAAGATGTCTAAGTCCGCCAATAATATTAATGTTTTTGTTAATGGCAACACGTCATTTGTGGATAATTTTCCGATCTTGTTGAAAATGTTCTACAGCGTTCTGACAACGTAATTCGGAATATTGTCCTGTTAAGAATAACATTATATCGGCGAACAAAGAATTTATAATGAGACCTTTGGAAGCGGGGAGGTGGGGGAGAGTCGACCAGCAGTGAAAATATTATAAAGCAAAGAGCTAAGATAATACCCCTGGGATGTTTTAGTTTTACTAATGCCTATTTCGGAGTGGATTTGTTGAATATTTACATAATTATATTTTTCTTATCTTGCAATAACTTAAAATAAAAAGAAAAGGCATACCCTTATTTCTCTTCTAAAATTTTCGATTTAAAAAAAAATCTTTAATTCTTGCTTAATTTAACTTTTAGTAAGCTAAAGTTTTAAAACTAATCCTTTCCAATGGAAGCTGTAGTTTTATATATCAGAAATAATAAAGAAGGATTATTTATTTAAATTTTAAATTTCATGTACTTCACTATATGATGCCGAAAGACTGTTAAATTAGAATTGCAATCAATAAGTAACACGGATATATCTAATTAATACAATATTTTCTTAGTGAAGATATGAATTTAAATGAATAGCTAACGAAAAATGATTTTATCATACTTTTTTGAAAAGCTAATCTATGGAGTAAACATGAGTGACAAAAAAATTTAACCGTTTCATAAGAAAATACTTCACTGCAAGTGTTCAACATATAATAGGATTACCGTCGTGAGAAGTTCTAAGTTTTTCTACCTAGGAAAAGCTGATTAAGATACTGAATATTCATTGCATTAGAGGCATAATGCCTTTGTTTTCTAATTAGCTAAAAAATGCGCTGCTACGACTTATATACATTTATACTCCGGTTGGATTTATTTACTGTAATAAATATGTTAGAAATATTTTAAGAAGAATGTGTAGTTGGTTAAAACCTTTTAAAAAATTTTCAAAAAATATCTTTTTTGATTTTTATAGATGTTTACCAACAAATAAAAGAAACTGAATAGAACCATGGTTCGACTTATGCATTCACACATTATGATTTTCATTTAGAGTGGTCCACTACTATAGGCCGATGTTAGATGATAGGAACGAGACATAAAGACGTGCAAAACGATAAAAATATTGAAAAAAAAATTAATTTCTAAAGAAAGAGAATAAATGAGAAAATATAAAAGTAAAGTATAATATCCATTTATTTGATTATTAAATGGATATTATTAATATCCTTAATACTTACATCATTTATACCCATATGATGGATGTATTCTTGATGAATATAAAATTTTTCATGAATATATCCATCAGTAATATAAAAAATCTAAAGGCACATGGCAGACATCTCACTTTTTTAAAGGGGGGGGGGGGTGGAGGTAATAAAATTGCCACCTCTAGAGATGAAACGTAAGTGTAAAAAAATTATTATTTTCATAGCGTCTAATTTACAAATGTGCTCATACTGTGAAGTGTAATAATCTTTTCAATTAGCTTTATTTTAAATTGAAAATTGCAATATTTTATTTTGTACAAGGTTTATCGATGGCAAGTGAATAAATCCATTTATGATTATAAACACTAATAATTCTATCATGATACATTTATTTTTATGTACAATAACAGATCAGTTCAGGGCTTTTTTTTAAACAACTAACTTTGACTACATAATCCAATCAATGTTTCTTCTAAATTACATAATTTGGAATAAAAAATTCTTCCTCTTTGTGGCAATTGGTTCTCGAGAAACTATAAATGCATAAACGTAAATATGTTTGGCTCTCGCTATCTTAAAATGCTTTCAAATATAATAATTCAAACATTTTTTTAATTTAATTTTTCGCCCCCTTTTTTTTATAGAAAATTGACCTACATAATACCATCTGAAATCACATAAAACTTTTAAAATTTGATTTTTTTTTCTCTCCTAGAATTTTAACATAAAAAAGTTACTAATGTGCATTTTTTAGCGCCATTGTCCTTTCCTCCCCCGAAAATGCGGACTTTAAAAAAAAAATAATGTCGATATGAATTTGAAATTTTTAATGAAAATTTCCTTCTGCGTAATTTATATTTAAATAAACTTCAAAACTATTACTGAAACTGAAATTTTTTTTTCCAAATTTATACTTTTTCTTAAATTTTTCCCGACTATTTTAAGCTATTTTTAAATTCTATTGTTCATTTTATAATCCTTTTAGCACGTATGATTTTAAAATTCTTCCTCGAATTAGTGGTCTTTTATTTGAATGCTTTCGGGGGTGAAGCAAATATGGTGATAACTTTGGCTAAGCAACTGAACATCTTAAAGTAATAAAATTGATCTTATATGTTTTTTCTCGACAATTTTAATACTGTTTATGATAATTTTACTGAATTATACTGTTTAATAGAGGCAATTTGCTTACAATATCGGAAATTTCAATTCCACTACTCTTATAAAGAAATAAGCAACATTAACTAATCCAAAACTTCATCTCGTATGTCTGTTTAAATATGGCTGAAAGTCAATTTCAGTACACTGCTCTAAATTTGCCTTCACAAGGTTCAGAAAATAAAAGTAATGTTAGAATAATTGAAACGATTTTGAAAATTGTAACTAAGCAAAAAAAATTAATATTAAAAAATTAAATTAAGCAAATAAAAATTTGTATATATCACATTCACATAAATTTCGCCCCAAAATGCAGATTGCACGAACACGCACACACACATATGCACACGCACACGCACACGCACACGCACGCACACACATACACATACACTTCTTCCATATTAGTATATCTATAACTTTAGTATTTAAACGATTTGTTTGTTGAAATCTAGATGTGTATTTATATTTTAATAAGATTCTTATTAATTGTTATCTTTTGTGTAGAATACTAAATTTAAAGCCAAGCAATGTTAAGTAAGTGCTTATTTTATCTTTTTTGAAAATTAACATTGTTTTATATGGTGGTTGTATGTTTGCACCAAAGATAATTATTTTCATTATGCCAGCTTCCCGATTCCCTCCAACTCCAATGAATAAAACTTTTTGATAGCGATGCACATTAAATTAATTTTACATACCTGTCGGACATTTTCAGATTTCTTTTATGGCTGATTCATTGAATATCATATATTAGCTTATTAGACTATATCTCTGGAAGGAATTGCGTGTGTGAAATGGAATAAATTATGCTGTGAAGAAAGTAATGTTTATTTCTTTTAAATTTATAAAATAATTCATTAAAATCTAGTGTTTTAAAATCGTTTAATTAGAGTTGTAAATGTTTTTATATTTTAATGAAAATAATTTGTGCAAATTTCAAAAAGCAAAAATTAAGTGAAACTGGTAAAAATATTTTTGTATTAAAATATCTTTTAAATATTAGTCAATAAAAAAAAACGTACTTTATAACCTGCTTTAATCAACATATTCAGCTTGGAGCAATACTTAAGTCCCTGGAGGGGAAAATGGAAATTATTTTAAAATTATAAATTAAATTAAATAAAAAACATATTCTCATTTTCTTCCCACTAGGCAGGTATTCCAATACATTTTTAGCTTGGAAAATACCATAAATTTTTTCACTCCTTATATATATTGATCTATGTCATTAATCATCTATTGAAAACCCTTATCACGTGTTGCTACATTTCGGTACTAATATTTTTTGGAAGCGTCCTATGCTGCGATTATTTTTTTTATCAAATACACTTCAATTAACTATGCTAATTTTTATCAAATCTTAATTTATTGGAAAATTGCCTATTTAATTCCCTTAAATGAAAACAGAGTCTAAGATTTCGATTTTGTATGTATATAAGAAAACAACCAATTGAATTTGTCAAACGATTTTATTTACAATTGCCAATGAAATTATTTATTCTACAGAATAAATAATTTCATAATAATAAATTCTAATATTCTAAAGAATAAACTTTTCCTTTTCTCTTAAAAGTGCAAAAATATTCCTTTTTAAAAAATTTAATGGAATTTTAAATTTCCTGTCCAGCTATCGTATTGTGATAGTTTTTAAGTTATATTTGCCTTTCTTTTTTTCTCTGATTCTGGTTTGACTGTATCAGCTATTGCATTCTATAAGTAACATTCATGAAATGTAGAGAAAGAAAAGAAGCCTAAAACCGTTATTTTAAATGACACAGAAGTGGAAATGGTTCTTTGATGTGTATGAAAAGCAATTCATTTTTAAAAATATTTTGAACTTTAATATTGGCAAAAGTATACAAGCAGAAGATTTGATGAAAGAAAACAAACGGACTGAATTTCATTACCACAATTAAAGGCATTATTCTAAATTGCATTTGAAATTAGTTTTTAGAAATTTATTAAAATTAGAAAAAAATTTGCCAAAGACTAATAGTGATATCATTAAAATAACGTAAAATTTGTTTTTGTGCGACAGTATAATTTTGAGTTGCTGTTAAAAGATTTTTATATTTTAATTAGTTTATAATTTAAAAAATCTAATTAAAATTTTGGAACAAAAACTCCTTTTTTTTGAGTATCTGCTATCCGAGAGGATAATACTTGCCAAATTTGGTAATTATGTGCTCTGTAGAACATTTGGAATGGTGGAATGGAATCTTGCAGAGCATTTGGAATGTATTACAAGATTTGCAAATAATATTAAAAAAAGATCGTATCAAAATAAACTTTTAAGGTGTAAAGTCTCGTTTATTTATTTATAAAAGTTCAGAGGGAATGAAAATTAATTTTTATGTAAACATAAATAATATAAATAAATTGATAGTGCTACCAGTGTCATCGATTTTTTTTTCACTCACAACATTTACATATACCTATTCAAAGCAGCTTCTTTAAGAGGCTAAGAAGTTAAAGCAGCTTCTTTTTATTTTTTATTTTTGTTTTGCCGTCTCTAATGAGAATATCTTATTTCAAACTAATTAATTTACCTTAATTAGCTGAATTTTCGCAAATCCCTTTAAATAAATTTACAGAAACGAAATCAAGCATTTATTTCTTTAAGAAAAAATAATTTCTGAAGTTTCTATTTGCTATGCAATTAAGATTTTATTTTTATTTCAATTCCAGATTGCTGTGCCAATAATTTTCTAATCGGAATTTTAGATTTCCTCATGAATTAAAATTATTTTTGAAAACAAAATACACAGATTATTTCAGCCATATTTTTCAAGATCAATGCCAGTTGTAAGTACAATTTGCTTTTCTAAATTTTCTTTTCTTTAACACTGCAATACTAACTTAATTTTTTTAACGGAATAATATTTTTAGACTGGTATTCCTTTTGTAAGCTTTGACTTAAAACTCTCTAAAGGTCAGAAATACTAAATCCTCCAATTTTAGTTTTATTAACGTCCCATTTTAAAGCAACACTAGGGTTATTTTGGGACGGATCTGTAATTTCGAACCTCCGTCAGACGACGAGGATGACATCTGAGCTGGTATCCCCTCTCCAAACTTCCACACTACACCACAACAGCGGGAGGATGTTGAGTCTCCACGGATTTAACGTGCACCCGACCCGCTTACACGGCGGTTCTTCGGGGGAATCGGGCCTGGAACCTGATACTCTCAGTTTCTGAGGCTGAGGCCTTACCACCAGGCCACCGTAGCCCACTAAATCCTTCAGAGATACACTGAATCTAGACATACCAAATTTGACTCGAAGTTACTTTCTGCAAAGTAAATACCGTTAAATTTTTTTTAAAATATTAACTTAATTTTTAATTTATTAAAATTAATCGAAGTTTCAACTTTTTTCATTAAATATTTATTATATTAATGAAAAAAAGTTGAACTAGTATATTATTGCATATTATTATGCTAATGAAAAAAGTTAAAGTAGCATATTATTGCATAAAACTTTTTAATATTTTTGCATTACTTTAAGATTTAAATAGTTTGTTATTTAATGATGCAGTCCCTCTCCCCTTTTTTTTTGGTCCTTTAATCTTTCGAGGACAAGTGCCAGCCAGTAGTTACCCGTCTTTTTCCTGTTGTTCGATAAACATATGCAAAGTTCCATTTTTATAAAATTTTCAAAATTGGTTTTAAATACAATTTTTGCAAGAATTTTGAAAACATCTTGATATAAGTACATTTTACAATGTCATAACCATAGTATTTTTAAAAATGCTTGAAGAATAATTGATTTCTTAAGTAGAAAGATTGTTTTAGAAAAATTACTTTTTCATTTCCTTTCAGGGCCGGGGAAAAAAAAAAGATCCGAAAAATTCTAAATAATTCTGAAACCCAACCTATATCCATCTTTTAAACATCGTTACTTTGCGTAAATTATTCCATAATCTGCTAAAAAAAAAAAAAAAAAAAAAAAAAAAGAATGAGAAACGTGTTTACTTTTTCCACTCGGAAATTTCTTTTCCTCTTTAAGTTGTGTCAGTTCTTACTTTAATTTCGCAGGAAGTTTCTCATCTAATGCTCTTGACTCGCGTTGTGATTAAATGAATATAACTTTATAAATTCTGGAAGAGCCACTCTGTTAAAAAAAAGTTTATAAGGTGTTCTTAGCAAAACTATCTTTTCGATTTTCTGTCAGAATGACTGCACCGAAAAAAAATTACAGAATGCTTTTACGGTGATGCTGTATTACTTTATTTCGGAAACTAAAAAAGAAAAAAATTGGAGGCAAATACGGCACTTCGCTAATTAGGTTTGAAGGCTGAGGAAATTTCAGTTTTCGAAATTTCACTTTCAAGATTCGGGCACGTGTCCCTATAGACGAAACACCAAAGCTTTCTGGCTTAAAACTTATTTACCAGAGTAAGTTTTATTAAATTGTAAGGTGCTCGCGTGGCTTTTATAGAATGGATAAAACAATTTAGGGTAAAGCTACCGATCCATTTCTAGGTGATTCCACCACAGAAAAGCATTTTCATTGCAAAATTCAAACTAGTTTTTCTTTTAGTAACAAAACTGGCATTTTATTTTAAAACGTGAAACATTTGTTCAATTTGAAGTATTAATTCAGTAATAATAATAATAAAAAAAAAATACCGAGTGAGTATAGAAATGCACGATAAAAAAATACATGGGAGGTGCTTTTTTTTTCTTTGTGCATTGAAGTGTTATATTTAGTTAGAGGAAAAATAATTGAAACAATGAATAAACCTATGGTGTAATAATTTTGGAACAATGGAAAAACCTATATCAATGACATATTTTCAGTTATTTTTGTTAGCATTTTGCTATCTGCTCAAGACTTTCTCATCCCAAACACGGACCAAGCAGCTATATCAATGACATATTTTCAGTTTTTTTTGTTAGCATTTTTCTATCTCTTAAAGAATTTTTCATCCCATATTGACAGAACTTCTGGTACTTATTACTTATCAACATAAAATTGAGTTAAATGCTTTCTGACAGCATCATTATCATTTTTTTTTACCAATCAAATAAAAAATATCAAAAAAGGAAGATTTGATGGTGTTAAATACGGGCTTTTTGAAGAATCAAAAAAATCATTTTTCATCTCAATTTCAATTATTTTTTGAAAATTGGCAAAGATAAGTATGATTTTCCATTAGCATTGAAAAATATGTTTTATTTTTAAAATAATGTACCAATGTTTTAAAGATTTTTCTTTGCTTATTTTATCTAATTTAACTAATTTTCAATAAATAACTTACACTGGAAGCAAGTAAAATATACAATATCTTTACAATTACCCAAAATAATAGGAAAATCTTCTTGAAGAATTTCAATTTTCGATTTGGGTTGTTACATCACATTATTTTAAGGATATTTTCAATTGAAATTATAGCAAACAGTCTGCTTTTTATTCGTTTGAAAATGCACCAATTTCAATGCTTTGAGATATTAACTGCAGATCTGGTAGGCTGACTAAATTGAATTTCTTTCATTTAATGAGGAACTGAAAGACAACCAACATATTTAAAATTTCTACTTTTCTCAAATACCCAGTTGGAAAATTAATTGCTAGCCTTTCTCTAATCTCATATACAGGATTAGTACAAAAAAAAAGTCTTACTTCAGGCGCCTCTCGAATACGTTCTATTGGTCCAAATGAAATAAAATTTGAACTACAGATAATTCAAATATAATTTGAATGATTATGCTGGTTATGGTAGAATAATATTACCAGTAGCACTTTTTCTTGGAACATCAGTAGAATGTGTAGAGTAGTAAATAATGGTAGTACAGAATAGACCTTCATTTCATCCAAAGATAATGCTAATAAGCATTCGCTGTAACGCAAATGATGTTCTACATTTTCAATGTATACAAATAAATACCATTTGTGTTACAACGCTATCTGTTGGTAAGTTTTGGTATTAAACGTTTTTAATTAATAAATGTCATGTGCATTATTTAAATTATCCGTAGTTTAAATTTTATCTCCTCTAGATCAAAAGAATGCATTCCTAATCCCTCTGAAGTGAGAAAACTTTTCCTTGATACTGTATTTACATACTTACCGCCTTTGACCATAATCTATAGTTCGCCTGGGTTCGTGATCACTAAAATTTTCAATTCAATGTTTTATGTAATTTGCATTTGATAACTGCCTCAGTAAAGCATTAGTAAAATCTGATAGATTCATAACAAGCTATTTTAAAAACCTTCCACCGTTTAGTACATTATGTGACGTATTTCTCAAAGTTTCTGCCAGGAAAAAAAATGAAAAATGGAAATGTTTAAAGTTAAACTAATACAGAAACATCATTGATCAAATATCACATTTATATTTCAAATTTAAAGATAGAAAATAGAGTTGTTAATATTTTCCCTAATTTGTATAATGGCTCAGAATATTATTTAATAAAAATTTCTCTGATTCCAATAATAATATTAATAATAACAATATTAAGAGTTTTTGAACTAAAAAGCAATTTTCAAACGATAAAAAAGAGGTTTAAGGAATCTAATTTTATTGCTTTAAGGAAATGCAGGAATTGCTTTGAAAATGCAAAATGATATGAACAAAATTTCGTCATTACTTGCTTATGAAATTGAATCTTAATTGTAAGTATAACACATTTCAAAAAGTATATTTTCAATTGAAGCCAACTCATTATGGAAAAATGAGCAGTAACTGTTACGTCCATCCTCAATAATGCGAGAAAAATTCTCTTTTAAACATTAGTAACAATAATGAAAACGATTGGAGTTTCATTCACAACATTGAAAATATCATTGTAAAATAAAATCTTTTTCTATACCCTTTAAAATGAATTAAATCTAGACTAAAGAATTATACTAAAATTTAATTTTAGTAGCTGTAAGTCAAACGAGCTGGCCTGTAAAGCAACAACACACGCCCATTGCCAATCAAATTTCATTTACCTAAATTGTTACGTTTTTGAGTTATCCTGTCTATATCTAACATTTTAGATGTTTATTTTCGCAACATTTAAGATTGATAAACGATCAATTCTCTGAAGAGTTTTTTTCCAACTTCTATATATATGTATATTTTAGATGCTAAATGTGTGTGCCAAATTTTATACATCTAGCTCTCCTTGTTTTGTAGTTATCGTATTAACTTATATTTGAGCAGCAGGACAGACAATTTCGAGAGAAACTCTTTTCCTCTCGAATTTTCTTTTTTCGTTCTTCCCTGACTTCTTTCGAATTTACTAAGTTGTAGTAGAAACCAGGTACCGAATTTCAACCGTTAAATTATTTAAAGCGTCTTTGATTACCGTGTTCCCAGAGGGGCAGACATAATTCCACCAGTGCATTTTTCGAACTCAGGGAGTTCTGAAACGAGGTGAAATATGAATACAATTCTATGTTTTCAACTGTAATATATCTTTATATATCCAATTATATTACTTTAAAGAACAAAAATCGCACCATTTGCAAGGTTTTTTTCCTCATTGTTGTATTGAGAAGTTAAACCACAATTGTAAGTACAAGAAGCCTCAAAAGGTATGTATTAAAAGCACGTTTTAAATAGAAGCCTACTCACTATGGAAAAATTAATTATAACTTCATACTTTCAATGAACTTCATACTTTAACAACAATGAAATTTTTTTTTACTTCCCAGAATGAAGTATTCATAGCAGCAATGAAAATGATTTGAATTTCTTACAACAGTGAAATGAATTCTTGTCAAATAAACTTAAATATTTTCAAAAATATATTTTAGACAGACAAAAAAAATGTACAGTAATAAAATCGGCATCATTGAAAAAGTCAATTTTTGAATTTAAAAAAAAATTGTATAGCCTTTTTTGAGCTGTTATGTTTTAAAAAGCTATCCGGGAAATACTCCAAAATTTCGCTTAATTTTTAATTAATTATAATTATAATTAAAATTTTAGAAGAATTGCTCTGAAGTGTATAATTCCATTTTCCTAATTTGTATTTGTTAGTTCCAGATCTAACTTCTTGACCTATAGAGCTCCAGCACACATTCACACATCTTTATTAATAGTAGCTAGCCGCCTTTGGTGATCAGCTGGTTCGTCGAGATTATTGGCTGTGTTTACTTTCAATTAACTATCTTATACATGAGTTCCTTCTTATTATTCCATCAAGTAAAACTTTTTAAGCAACAAATTATCACTGACTTTTAACCGTGGTAATTTAATAATCTTACACCTGCTCTGTTCATTGTGCACGTAACGTATCTTAACTGAATCCAGCCTCCTAATGTCATAGTGATATTAAAAGCATAACTAAATATGTATATGTATCAAGTTTGGCATTTCTAGTCCAAACGGTCTGATCTATATAGCGCCAAAACAAATACACACAAAAGGAGAGGAACGGATCAACACATATTTTTTCATTTTTATTTTAAGTAGAGAAACTAGAGGTTCTTTATATACATGAATTTATATTGTATTTCATGTCTTGAATCTAAGAAATGAATTAAAGTTTGAGCGCAATGAAAAGTGTTATTAAATTTGAAAATGTTTCAATAAAAAAGAAATTATGAAGAAATCTCTCTTTGTTTTTGAAAGTTATTAGGTGCCGATATTTTGTAGAAATCCAATTAGTATCAAGAATATATCGGCATAAAATACAACTCAAGTTTAACTATATAACGAATTAATATGTCAAATACAAAGTATATTAATTTTTGATTAAGAAAAAAAAAGCATGATTTAGAGAAAAGTATATTAATCCTATTCTATTTCGTTATAAAATTTTCTTTTTATGTTGCTTTTAAAGTTTTTTTCTTATTTTCTTTATTTTATTTTCAAAGGCTAATTAAATATACTTAATTCGGAGTATGTTGTATATTTAAAATGCTTTATTTCCGCATTTTTTGAAAAATAAAAACATGGGAGCGTGTAAAATCCCACTTCATAAAAGTATTTTTTTTAAAAATCATACATTTTGTAATTTTATGGCAGTAAAACAGTCTTTAAAAAAATAATGTTTTCAAGTATTACTATTTACAAAATTGTATTATTATTCTACTTTTATTATTTGAGGTACTACGAGCATTTCATAGGGCCGCCGTGGCTTGGTGGTAAGGTCTCGGCTTCGGAACCGGAGGGTTGCAGGTTTGTGACCCGATTCCATCGAAGAGCCGTCGTGTAAGGGGGTCTGTTGCAGGTTAAATCTGTCATGACCAAACGTCCTCCCGCTGGTGTGGTGTGGAGAGGGGGTTCCAGCTCAGGTGTCATCCTACTGATCTAACCGTGGTTCAAAATTACGAGGTCTGTCCCAAAATAGCCCTAGTGTTGCTTCAAATAGGACGTTAATATAACCAAACCAAATAAGTGTTTCATACGTGCAGGAGTTTGAAATGAACTGGCCTTATTTAAACAAACGTGTTTCATTTGGAAGCTTAAACTTTTTTGATTGACAGATAAGAACAACTGTCTTAATTTGTGATTATTTCATATTTGTTTCCTTTAAACATGATGAATGAACAAAAAAATTAATCCATTTTAAAAATAATAAATCATTTAAAATGATTCATGCGCAAAAAGTAAAATCTAAAGCATTTCTGAATTAAGATCATACATAGAAAAAACTACGTTTCTGACCTAAAAATCTTATAATCAACAAGTTTCTATTATTTGATTAAAGAATTTTCTCCAAGAATATTCTTTAATAAAATAACAGAAATTGAAAAAAAAGAGGAGAAACGGAACTAACTTATTTCTTAAAGGATAGCTGTTTTTATTCAATGAAACACCTATAAAGGGCAAACTTTTCTCATTAAATAAATTGGGTCAAAGGATTTTTGAAGTCATTATAGTTCTTCGTTGCCGACTGTGTTTAGAATTTTGAATAAAAAAAATTTGGCTTTTAAATTAATTAACGTCTCTGAAGTTGATTTTTTCCAAGTCTTGAAACAAACAAATGCACAGAATTTTTAAGGTTTTTTAAAAATTTTTTTCCCAATTTACAACATTGATTATCAAGAGGAGATCCATTTGGAGGTGATCCATGATCACGTGTTACACATGAAATATTGTACGCCAATTTCATTTTGTAATCCATTACGCTTGCAAGAGGGATAAAAGGAATGCCTTTTCAGTATAGATTAAGATTCCGTTTACATTGATACACGCAATAAAAGCAAAGGCTATGAGACATAAAAAAGAATACAGAATTAGATGTAGTTTTAAATTAAATGCAAAATGAAACGCATGTGTAGAACGGAAGGTGTAAAATGGAACGCGGAAAATCATTGCCTTATCGACATTTTCATTGTATCAAAAGTCATGCTATTTTGAAGGAGATCATGGATCCTCTAATATTTAGAATCAAATGTGTTTATGTTGTTTCCTTG
>JAPMOR010028054.1:33234-44476 GCA_026543865.1 Argiope aurantia
GGTTGAGTTTTAGAAAGAAACTCGAAATGCATATAATTATAGTAGGGTTTTTATAATTGCATGACTACATCCAATTCCTTCCTGCTAGTAGAAGTAAGGAGGAATTATTTAAATAAACAAGTAGTTAATTGGAAGTTATGAAAAGAAATAAAAAAATTCCTTTAAAGGAAATGTTCGAAATGCTTTTAATTTCCAAAAATGTTCTTTAACATTTTAATGGTTCATTAATCCTAGCAGACAACGTAGCCAGTGGCCGGAAATATTTTGAAGAATTAATTTATCCACACTTGTTGTTTACGTTCATCAGTCATCACCTTGAGAGTGTAGTATCGGCCAATGACCTTCGGCGGTAACATCACACACATGAGTACAATTAAGAGTTTTTAATTTTACATTGTAACAGGATAATCTCTCAACTGCGTTGGCGTTAAGAAAATTGGTCAAATAATTTGCAATTCTAATGACATTTTCTCATTCTGTAACTATAATTTAAAATGTATAAAAATACTAATTTAAAATTGAGAAAAGAGTAGGTAAATTAATTGCTCTTTTCCGCATTTAACTATTTTTTAATAAATTTTAAAAGTTGAAGAAGAGAATTAAAAATTTGAGTTGAACTCTGTTTGATCTTCCTAATTTATTGCTCTTTGATCTTTCTTCATTTAAATATTCGATAAATTTGGAGCACCATTACAGACATTGTATGAATTCGTGAATAAGGTAAATGCTATTTACTATCCATAAAGTGCATTAATGGACATTAAAAATAATGACATTACAACGTAAAATTTTTAAACTGAAATCCCACTTATTTCTGAAATTCAAAAACTAGGAATAACATCTCGCTATAAATAATACTACCTAATAAGAAATTATAGGATTTATTTACCACAAATAATCTAATTTTTCTGATTTTATCCTCAGTTGGAAAAAATTAGAGTTAAATCTCTGTTTAAAAAAAACAAACAGGAAAAAAATAATTCCTTGTTGCTTAAGAGCTCTTTCACTTTTGTCAAAATATAGGCATAATTATTTCCGGATAAAAATTGAAATAATTTTAATAAACTAGTAATATATTACATTTACAGATGTTTATACCGTAAGCATAATTCCATCATAATTTTTCAAAAACATTTATCGTTTTAAAATATTAAAAAACTGCAACTGTTTCTGCTGCTGTCCGATTTCGTAATGATATCTATTGCTTTCAGAAATAATCTCGTGGTGAGTATTCTTGTAACTTGTGTTGGTGTTTATCCTTTATTCCATATAAGATTTATTTTCAAATTGGTTGTAGTGCTCATTAAATCTTATATTTATGTGTTAGCTATAAATAATTTCCATTTTTTCTAATACAATCACTTTTTATCAAATTCCACTTATTTTTTACCGAAAAAAATTAGCAGAAGTATTTTCTCCACGACTTTTTCTATTTTAAGCAATGTAATAATTTATTTTCGGTTCTCCTTGTGAAAGTCTACATTCTTTGAAGATATCATGGAAGTAAGGATGGGGAATATTGAGCAAACTTCCCACGATCAAGGCAAGTTAGCAAAGTAGTTAACCGAGCCCCCTCCCCCCGCCAAACGTCTTCCGATTGCTGTTAACTCCACATTATTACGAATTTATAATATCGCTTCCATGCGCATGATGTCTCTTGGCAAAGAAGATAATTTTACAGATATAGTTTGGCTTTTGAAACTATAGCAAGTCAATGAACCCTTGCTTCGACGACAAGATTTAAGATTTACACTATTTAGCAGGTTGTCGACTTTTTCTACAAAAATGAAGGATCCAAAATATTCAAGGGTATTGACTGTAGCACCATTAGTATTCGAGTGTTTGTTCTGAAACGTTTGAACAAACGTTTGACACGGGAGCTATAAAAAGGCATAATCAAATCAATAATAGCACGGAGGGAGAACTTGAACTCTGGTAAGTAATGAAGTGAGTCTGTCTATCTGTCTATCTCTTTAAGCATATTATGCCACCCCAGTTGTTTAATAGTGATTTACTTCTAGCTTATTACTTTCTGGGAATAATGTTTTGTGCCGCCAGTACTTTGTTATTAGTTTCGTATTTTTGGGCTGAATAAAGCGCTGTTATTCTTTATGAGGTCGTTGGGCGTTATATCCCAAAATCTTTGGGTGAATTTTTGATTTTTCCATAATAATACATTGTTTTTTACAAGTTTTATGTTTCATAGTATAATGAAAAAAATCGAATACAGATTTTGGGTGATTTCTTTTTGAATAAATTTAAATTGGAATTGCAATTTTGGTCGCAAAAAGTTATATCGTATTTCATTTACATAAGTCGCTGTGCTTTTCAGTTATCGTGTTTCACATACCTATGGATGAACAGTCAAACAGATAATCAACATCTTGAAGGTTTTGTTTCAAAAATTAATTTATATTCACATTTCTTATTATAAAATTATGTGCCAAATTTCCCACATCCGATTCTTTGTGTTTTTGCACCACCATGTTCACATGCACAGATTAATTTCCCTTCAATGGATTTCCTGCAAAATTTGATAGAAATCTACAAATGTGTTAAAATCATATACCAAATTTCATCCCTGCAGTCCAATGCATTTTTTGAATTATCATGTTCTCTTATAAATAAGATAGACATTCCAAAAATGTGTTATTTAACCTCAGATAATGAAGATTAATCAAATTTTTGAGGCTGAATGTTTTTAATGTTTACCAAACTTTTTTTTTTGCATAATTCGTTAACAAGAAATCTAAAAAAAAAAAAATGATCATCTTTTGGGTCTCCCCAAACTTTCTCGCATATTCTCTAAAGAAAGGTGTTTTCTAATTCTCATCGCATAAAATTTTGGAGTTCAGGCGAGACGGACGCCACAAGTGCTCAACTTTTTACTTTCGCATATGACAATTATGCGCTTCTTAATATAATAATAAAAACTGCCTTTGTATGTTATTTGCACGGTACTGGCGAACAATAATTACGAAATACCGATCTTTATTGCGAACCTAGCATTTTTACTGAATTTAATTTCTGATTTTATGCGATTTTTTTAAAAATAATCACTCTCATGAAGTTTATATACAGATGCCACAACATCGAATATATATATTTAACATATTTAATCCGAAGTATCGAAAGCAAAATTTGACTTAGAACTACAACTAGTCACAAGATCATGCTTGAAAGCAATCGCGTTTACAGACGCGCAATGTACAGACCAAGAGATAGTCAGCCCTTTGACAGATTTAAATTAAAATTTCATCAGAATCTACACTTTAGATCCCAAAACTGTGAAGCACATTTCATTTACATGAGTTGTCAGCAGACCAGAGTTTGGACAGCTTTTGTCTGGTTGATTGCCGATTGCATGTTTAATAATAAAACTCAAACAGTAAGATCGAACTCTCCGAAACGTTTTTTCATAACTCTCTAATCAATGAACTTTAATTAACAATTAACGCATTTTGAAAGGCGAATAATAGTTATGAAAGAGCCTAATTGCGAGCGATATTTGACGATTAATCATTGGTTACAGTCCACAAGTACCAGGAAACTGCATATGTACATTGAGACGCGTTTTTTCCGACGGAGTGAAAACCAAAATTTGACGTAGAATTGTAATGGTGTAAATAAGTCGGCACGAAAAATTTCATTAATTTTAAATCATTGAAATTTTGAATTATCACGTTACATACATTACAAACAGAAGGATGGTCTGTTCGTAAAACGGAGAATACAAATTTGGAATACAGTCATATACGAAATTTTATTCGTACACTTAAAGCAGTTTTGAGTTATAGTGTCCATGGGCATAATGTAAAAAACGCGTTTTTCGAACTTAGGGAGGTCTAAAACGTGTAGATAGGTCCAGATCTGGGGATGGAATATTTTGATGGTTATAATACTTTCTTTCTGTGTATTTCGTATATAAGAAAATAAAAACGCATCAGAGTTAAATGGATCCATTGTAAGAAGTGGTCTTCTAACCAAAATTATAGGTCAATGCTGAATTTTGATTGAAACTACATAAAGGGAAGAGATTGCATTCTCGAAATTCTTCATTTTACGACGAAGCTAAAATGCAAAATGTACCATATTGTAGAAGTATGCTAGAAAATTGAGGGAAAGGCACAATGGCAGGACCAAATTGTAACATGCGAATGATTTTTTGGAGAAATGCTGTTAAGTTAATTATTTACTTCCAAATCAAAATATTTTTATGAGATACTTCTTTTATTATTTTAAGTAAAAACTCTGCAATTTGTTTCGTCCAGTTTTTCTTTCTAAGGTTTCAGAGAAAATAAATATCTATATCTATTCTGAAAGGATATAAATAATTTTGAAATTCTAGACCTTTGAAAACAGTTCCTTGTGTTCAACCTGAAGGCTTAGTACGTGTTCGAAATAATTGGTGAAAGGTTAGTGCATTATTAGCATATCGAAATTCAATGTGATGAATCGTATCATCTTTCGTATCATCAAAACTTTCACATAAAAAAGCCACTTTGTGTTATTATAAGCTACAAAACAAGGTAATGAATATCATTTTATGTCGCAAGTGGTGCCAGTAATAACATATGGCTAATTTATGCTACATCTGACACTTCGTTATTGCCATTATGTTTTTAGAAGAGGATAGAAAATTCTAGCATTAGGTTTCTTCAAAACAGTTAAATTTTTTGTTACATTTTTGAATAAGATTTGTGGTTATCTGAATACCAAGAATTTTGAATAAAATTTTTGTTTTGTCTTCTTTGAAGGATCTTAATGTTATTTTGCAGTTTGTGTTGCTATTTTTCATGATCAATTATTATTTTAATTAGACGCAAGAAATGACGGAGGTAAACATCGGGCCATCTTTCATTCTAAATGAAAAAAAAAAGAAACATGGATTTAACTTTTTAAAAATAACTTATTTGAATAAAATTGTAGATAAATTTGAAGCAATTTTTATATCAGATTGATAACTGCATTTCGATGTCCCAAGATCCAGATATTGTTAAACACTATATGTTTTGTTCAAACACAAATGGACTCTTAAAACCATATTCAGAAGATACCATGTGTCAAAAATTGAAATAAAAGTAATTTCAAATGCTACAAAAAATTAAAGACTCGCTTAAACAAATCATAAATAACAAATATAAAGCAAATGTGTCCAATATAAAGGAGAATCAACCCGACATCTCTTCGTGATATTCGATTAACAGATTAATTATCGATGGTCAATTTTAAAGATTCAAACATTTTAGTTACTATCTATAAGAATATGACTTCACAGCAAGCACAGTCGACCTGATTCGACTTGAAGAATGGGCAATAGGTCCTTTTCTTTCACTCTAATCAAAGCTTGCCTTCATTTTCTCAATTTTCTGATTTCCGTCTTTCTCTTTTTTTCTTTCACGACTATTTCTGAATTTCGATTTGCTTCGCCATCAGAAACATATTTAGTTTAGTGACTATTCATTTTCTTTTATTAGCGGGTGCTCTTCGAAAAAAAGATACGTAAATAATTTTCTAAAATGTTATTCAGATAATGAATTTTATTGATAGATTAATTGCTATTTATTATTGCATTTAAAAATATATGTTTGAAAATCTTCAAAAAATTATATTCGCACTAAGCGAAAAATTGAATATAAGAAATATAGATAGTGTATACTAAATTTGAAAGTTGTTCAACTGTCTTCAAATAGGAAAACCGAGCAGCAATTAAAATTCTTGAACAAAAATTATTTTGATTGGTTTCTATATGTCTGTAATGAAAAAATGCATTATTATGTTTCCTGTATTTACCTTATGGTGGAGATGATGTATGAATTATTTATGGTATGGAAAATTTACATAATCTTTCTGAAAATATAAAAAAAGCCCCGAAAATTCTGAAAAAAAGCCATTTAAGAAATGTAATGGATATAGCGATGCTTAGTAATAACAAATTTCACATCTGGTTTGAAAAATTTTTAAAAATTGGCTATTTATGGGTAAAATAAAAATTTTTTAATTGCAAATTTTTTGATAAATATTTTTTTACATTGCTAATTTATGAGACGACAAGCTACCACTGTTTTCCAATCGGACTAAGATCCCACAACTTCATTTCAGATAGATCTTCCTTTTTCCTGTGATAGTTTCTATAGACTCTAAGACAACTGAAGGACAGCGACACCCTTGTATTACTCACCTTCTCCAATTTAAATAGTCATTTTTTCAAAGCACAGTGAGTCAATCTGATTCCTCGTTTCCATCCTGCATTATGAAAGAGGGATGGACCTATTTGTTTCCTTGTCTCCATTCTAAGTATATGGATCTTGGTTCAGATTATTTAATTTGTCGATTACACTTTATTAGAAAAATAATGTAAGGTATATTATAGAAAGTTTTGATTCTCTGTAAGAGAAATTTTGTCGAAAAAGAATATGTAATCTTTACAATCTTTACAGATGTTATATTGAGACTGAATAGGATGCTTGATTATCGACTGAACAGAATTACACTAAATTTTGATAATTAATTTATCTAAATTTTTTCCTGATGATTGACTTGAATCAATAACTTTTCAATAGATAATCTCTCTATAGAAGATTATATAATATCTGTTTGCTGCCCTTTTCTTTTTTTCTCTCTCTTAAGCTAGGAGTTTCTAAAAATAATTTTGCAAAATTTAGTATTTGAGGGTATTATCTTATTAAAAAAATAGCTTTTTCTGAATCAATTTTAGAATATGGTTATTTATTTAATCTGTAATATTATTATTTTTATAAAGTTTTGTAATTTATTTACATGCATTTTGTACCTTTATATCATGTTTTATTCAATAATTAATGTTTATGAAATTTATTCCTATCAACAAAAACAGAAAATATATTTTTGGATTTACAGAACTTATGAATTAGCAGTATGGTATTTAGTTATAGTTATTATAAATTGGCTTTTGTTTTTAATAATTTTTAGACTTTTGTTGAATGAAGACTTTTAATTTTAATAACAGCCATCTTCAGCAATCAGCTATTTCCCCAACGCAATAAGAGCTTTAATTTAATAATTCCAGTCACCTTCGATGAATTACATCATATCATACAAAATGAAAGTACATACTTTTTTAAATTGCATTTTCCCAATGAATATGAAGCTTTCTGATTGATTATTTAGGCTGGAAAAATGGAAAAATTATTTGACGAATGAAATTGACGAATTGTAGTTGTTGAAGCTGGAAATTCAGTCAAAGCTTTATTTTGTAATATTTCTCCAAAATGGGGGATTAAACAGGACAGATGGCAATTGAAGACATATCTAAATGCCATGAGCTTTCAAATGAAACAAAAATTGGTGAAATTGGTACAATGGTTTAAGCACTCTATCGTCGTTTCTTTCTTATTGAGAATATACAATAAAGTAGTTCTTTTAATATCTCTATCAAAAATGGGATACAATGAGAGACAGACAACTTTTGATAATTTATCTAGGGAGACATACAATTCCATATGAAATAAAAATAACAAAATCGGACAAGAGATTCAAAATTGAGGATTGATTATTTGGTATTACTGATTATTTTAAGCACATAAATATACAGGGTGTCTCAACGACCTTGACCGCGGCTTTTATTCCTTAAATATTGATCATAGACATATACTGTAAATTACAAAGTTACGTAAAAAAAGGTGTAAAATGTTAAGAAATCGATTACAATTTTCAAGGGATTAAACTTCAAAAAATACGAAATTAAAATTTTCATATGGACCCCGTACAAAAAATTCCCAGTGAGTAAAATGTACCCCATCTTCTAATAAGGTCATGTACAAAATTTCAGCAATTTATCACAAAAAGTCTCACGGATATGAAACTACATAAATGCTGACATAAACAACTTTTCGATGCCTGGATATGAGTTCGCAAAGAGAAAAAATCATGTCGGATGCTCGTGTTTTAGGGATCGTTCACAAATTAACAAAGTAAGTAATGATTATATAAATAAATAATATTTTTGCTATTTATTGGTTCATAAATATTAAAAATTTGTAGAAATAATAACTTAAAGGAAAAATTACATAACTTAAAGGAGATATTACATAACTTAAAGGAGATATTACATAAAGGAAAGATTGCACAAGGAAAGATTACTTAAGGGAAAGATTACATAAGTTTTTTTACAAGTTCGTTGACTGTGCTATTTTTAAGTTATATTATGCAATTTATGATATAAAATTTTAAAGTATTTTTCAGGAAGCATAGATTTTAAAATCTGTATTAAAAACTAAAGATATGAAGCATATTTTATTTCCTTAGGATGCATTCCTGCGTCGCGTCACCTTCACTGAAGCTGTAAACACTTGCATTTTAATTTGTGATTGAACCTTCCCCAACTTTGTTTTAACGTATCTTTGAGAGTTTTCATGATAAAATTCTGAAATTTTGTACATGAATATATTAAAGGATGGGGCCTATTTTACTTACTGGGAATTTTTTTGTACGGGGTCCATATAAAAATTTAAATTTGCATTTTTTGAAGTTTAATCCCTTGAAAATTTTAATCGATTTTATAACATTTTTCACCTTTTTTTTACACAAATTTGTAATTTCAGTATATGTCTATGATCAATATTTAAGGAATAAAAGCCGCGGTCAAGGTTTTTGAGACACCCTGTATATTTGTTATGGTTTCTAAAGTGACTATTTCATCAATCCGTGCTATATCTATCGTTTCCTAAGTGAATATGTCGTTCTTTGAGCTCTAGTAATTAAAAAAATTGCAGTACACAATTAACCTTAAATTTCGAAAGGAATTCTGTAACATTTGATTGTATTTTAATGACTAACTGTACTTTTTGTTTAAATAAATATATGAACACTTCAAAAAACTAATCTTAAATGAAGAGTCAAAATAGTCCAATGAAGTGCTCTATGAATGTTATTATCATTCCATGATTAAAATTCGAATGTTAGTTACTAACGAACATTCCCACCCTATCCCAGTTATGCTACTAATATGACCACGTTTTATTTTTATATGATAAACAAATTTACTTAATCTTCGAAATCTTATTTTTCTTAGTATGTTTAAGGAAAAAAATCTTATCAAATTCATATGATATTTATATACTCTGACATGGCCATTTCATTCAACATTTTTAGGTAAAATGTTCAAGAGATGAAAATATTCTTAAACAAATATCTCTCAAATAATGTTGAAACAAAATTATATTAAATATTAAAGCTATAAATATTGTCTGTATCTTTTTCGACATGTCCCTGTTAACCGAAGCATTGAAGCCTCTTTTAGACGATAATTTATATTTATACAAAGTTTTTACACAGAAGCATTTCGTTTGTCAAAAAAAAAGTTTTAAAAAATTCTTGCCCAATGCAACAGCTTACCGACTCGAATAAAACACACTTTAAAAGATTTATAAAGCACTCAGTTCATTTTTAATACATAAATAAAAAATAAGTAAAATAAAGGAGGAGGGTAGCTTTTAAGCAAACTAGTAGTCATCGACCCACACAGATAAGAAGCACAAATCAATTTCGTGAGTGCTAAGATTAGATGATTTACTATAAGAGAATTCATTGTATTAAATAATGGGAAATTTTTTGACAATATTTCAATAATAAATGATTTATTTCCCAATCGACTTTAAAATACTGCAATATGTTTTTCCATATTTATGATGCATAAAAAAAGATCTACGCTTATTACTGTGGAGCTTCAACTCCCTATCCTCAATATGCTACCAATGCTTTTATTTTATAAACCTTGACATAAAATTATAATTTGGCGATATTTCAAGCTGTGTGATCAAATTAATCTCTGAAACTTTTGTTGAAATCAGCGATTAGACCATCGATTTCATGAGTTTGTGATCATTTCTTCATGTTAATCAACTATTGCACAAGTCACATTTCCGAGATGATGATGAAAATTCCTACCATTAACACAATATGACACCTCGGTGTAAAAAACCCCATAAATTTGGTGAATCTTCTGCAATGTTTTCATAGCGAAGTTATTTGTGGTCTTTGTTCGGACGTTTATGAAATCTGATAAAAAATATATAGCGGAAAATTTCTGAAAAAGCATACTAGTAAAAACAATAAAAAAATTTTAAGATTCCAGTTGTCGAATAAATTAAACTTAAAAAATACAAATTTTATCAATTATAAAATATTAGGACAATATTAGAACTTTTATTGAATATAAATAAGCTGGTTTCTAAATGATTCACTATAAGCACTTAATTATTAGAATATTTATAAACATGGAGCCTTTGCTTCAATTATATTGTGTACTGTCTAGAGACATAGTAAATAAATTAAAACAACTACATTTTCACAAAGTTAACAAAATAGAAAAGGGTCAAATATTAAATAGATTATTAATACGTAAAAAATAAGATGAAACGTGAAATTAAATTGTCCTATTTAAAAAAAAATGGGTCTTAGTAATATGACACTACCTAGGGCCGCAAAGTACTTAACTCTGCCTCTATGTAAAATGAAAACATTCCTTTACATTTTTATTTTGAGAAGTATTTCTTATTTATAGATACACAAAGCATTGCATTAAAATAATTCATTAATAATCAGCGATGGATTATCGACTAAGCTTCCGGACTGAAGAAACTGTAGGCAAGATATAAATTATAAAAGAACAGTATTACACGTTGAATTACTAAATTATTTATTAATTTAATTAATTCATAATCAATTAAATATGATATATTGAAATATTAACTATTCATTTAACTGGTTACCACAAACCACAAGTTATCTACTCCAGCCTCAACCCTCTATATACAGAACACTTGAATGATCTGAACATCTGAACGGCATTGGTCGGAATTATGGTTGAATCATAAGGATCACCACCAGCCACGGTACAACACATCCCGTAGGATACATATTACATCATCGATAAAAGTTAGGCAATACAGCATCATTACAATATCCACCATGATAGCGAAAACCAATCACTATACAAGAAGTTTTGAGAAAATAGATAATGGTAGCACTCATTTAACTGGCTATGTTATATTCTACTTGATACGTTGTGTAAAATTATAATTTTTAATATTATATTTGTTTGGAATTTATTACTTCCGCATACTCATAAGAATCAAATGTATTTATTTGCAAGTAAGGAAATCAGTGAATAATAATTAGTTTTTATATTTCGCAAATGTTATTTCTTATCTATTTTTCCTGCAATATATATATATATATATATATATATATATATATATAT
>JAPMOR010028068.1:0-32968 GCA_026543865.1 Argiope aurantia
CTGTATATATGTAAATAACTGTAAATATAACTGTATATATGTAAATACTTGTAAATAGATTTGTATATATGTTTGTCTATTTGTATATATGTATATATTTGTAAATATGTTTGTATATTTGTGTATATGTAAATATGCTTGTACTTTTGTTTATATGTTTGTATATTTGTGTATATGTAAATATGCTTGTACTTTTGTTTATATGTTTGTATATTTGTGTATATGTAAATATGCTTGTACTTTTGTTTATATGTTTGTATATTTGTATCTATGTAAATATTTGTAAATAAGTTTGTATATTTTGTGTATATATAATTATTTTTGTTTCTTAGTTTATAAAATATTTTAGGAAAATTAAAAAAAATACATAAGAATTGACACTTTAAAATATTAAAATTAAAATAAAATAATAAAAAAAACTTAAAATTTACTTAAATCAGTTCATAAAAATTAACAAAACGCAAAATTAAAAAAAAAACTATAAATTAAAAAAAAAGAAAAAAAAACGTTGTATGTATTTACGTTTTATAATGTATATTTATGTAATGTTGGTGTATAATAAATATACACGAAAAAACATGAGTTTGTCATTTATTTTATTAAGCACATAATAACTTATAACACATGCATGAACTAAACAGCGTTTACATTTTTTTTTATGAAAATTTAAACTTTCCGCTCGATAATACGTTTTGATAGCTATATTACCAGAAAATTGTTTTGAAATCACCTTTTCGTCAATATTAACAATTTAAAGACATTATTATTTTGCAGAATACTTGGATATGAAATGTATTTTTTTTCTTAACCGTATGCCATTAATAAATTTTAGGTTGAGCAAAAAATTTTAGGTTGAGTTGATGTGCGCATGTATTCCATAAATTTTAATGACGTTATTTTTATTGATTATTCGATGGTATGGGATTAGTAAGATATTAATCAATGGTATGAGGTTAGTACGATATTAGGGATGGTATGTGGTTTAGTATGATATTAATCGATGGTATGGTGGTAGTACGAAATTAATCAATGGTATGGACACAACAGATTCTTTAAAAAAATAAATAACTTTTTTCTCATGCGTCCAAAGGTATTATTACTATAAAGATAGTCAGAGGCACAGCACTTCAATTAATATTGTATGAAATAAAGATTCTTCAGATATATCTTATGGAAATATACTCACATGTTGATGAGGATTTTTCAGTTCATTTATAGAATGAATTCTTAATACAGATGGTGTGATATATTTTATACCAGTTAGATAAACATCTCCCTTGGATTAAGTTATATCTAACAGAACCACGAAATTTTGAATTTTGATTAAATGGCTAGGACGGTACTTAAATAAGAATATTTAATGCGATACAAATATTTTAAAAATATAAAAAGTATGGAACTGGGCATAAAAATAATTAATTTATTAAAAGAAGAGTTATTATTATAGTAGGATTAGAAGAGCCAACGATGAAATCCAATCATCTTGTGAGCGCATTAATTTATTATGATAATTTAAATAAGAAAATGAGAATATAAGTAACATTTTTTATTATCTTATTTGAAGTTTCAAAAAAATATATTTCTTTATAATTTTTAGAATTCCTCTTCTGGATTCAAAATATATTCGATCGTGGCGTATATTACTAATATCATAAAAAACATCAAACAAAAAAATATTATTTTGATAAGAATCAAATTAAAACATTTAGGTCCTTCTAAGTCCAAATTAAAATTACATATAAGCTCTAAATTTGTTTAATCTTTAAATGTTTTCGACAAGATATAAGCAATAATTATTTTCGATATATATTTTATCTTCCTCTGAGTATATGGTTATTTATTTTGAAACGATTCTAAATGCATACTTGAAAGAAACACTAATTAATGTAGCTGAAGTTTTATTCAATGAATTTTGTAAATAATATTTGTTTTCGTTCAAATATTCAGTGCTTTGTATAAGATTTTCCTTTTAGAAAAAATGATAGACTATTTAAAGGGGCCAAAAAATTTTTAAATAATTCTGGAAGAATTTTGTTTTACTACATGAAAATTAATAATAACTATTCCTTCTCTAAATCAAGTTGTATCAAAATATTGTTCTATTTATTCCTTTGACTGATAATAAAAATGCATGCCACTTGCTCACTCTTGAGCAATCACAATGAAGGACATTTAATCTCTGTCTATTTATGTATTTAGATATAAATATATATATCTAAATACATAAATAGAGACCTATTTATATATTTAGATATATTTATCTATATATTTAAGTATGTATTTATACGTTTAGATACAAAGGTATATACGCCTAATTTGCCTTCAATAAAAAAAAAACATAACATTAATTGGTCCATTGAATGCAAATTAAAATAGAGAATTACTCCTGGTTCAATAATTATTTCGAATAAATCAAACACATTTACGATAATTTTAATTTTAAAAATTAACAGCTCAATAATTAATACAAGAAATAAGAACAATGGTTGTTAGGGAATTATGCAATTGTTATTTACGTTTATATTCAGAATTATTAATAATTGAATAATTAGTTTCAATTTTTATAGGTACATAGAAAAAAAAGAGAATTCGTGCGTTTAACATTCTATAATATAAGCAAGCAGGGTAGATCAAATATACCTTGTGTATAAGAGTGCGTTTTTTAAAATGATTTTTGAAGTATTTATACTTTTTTTTAAATAAAAAAAACGTTCTTTAAGGATACTAGTTTTTTATTGAGTAATTTTTTTCAGAATTATAATATTTTTTAACATATTTTTCAACGTTATATTATTATAATTCAAGGAAATGCAAAGTATTCTTTCATCAATTTTTTTGCTATGCGAGTTTCTTTTTTTTTTTTTTTTAATTCTGGGATAAATCATGTTTACTACGTTCACAATTTGAATGTAGAATAAGAATTTACAGTATTTCGAAAGATGAAAGAAAGAATGTTATACATGTAAATCGAAAAAGTACATCTTAATTAACTTTATGATGCAATTAAACTTAGCTACATTTTTGAGATTGATTTACACAATAAATAAAACCAATTTTATGGCTACTGAAGTACCACAGCTTTTATAAAGCTGTGTTATTTACTTGCATATATTTGAAGGCTTAGTTTTTAGATGTTTTCAATAAAGGCTCGATTTGAAAGATTTGATAGCATGATCAATATTCTCTGCGAACTTAATGATCATTAAAGTCAGGTTAAAGTTACAATTAAAAATATATTTTCAAAATCAATTTCGTTTAAGAACATTATTAATTGCAAATGAAAAATAGAATATTTAAGATTCATATCTTATTAAATAACTTATTGCAAACCAAATTAATTAGTAATGAATTAAGTGTGAATAATTGATGAAAAATAAAAAGTTAGCTCATTCAACATACGAAATAAGATCTTTAATGTATGTAAGATGACAGATTGAAAAATTATTTACATTTTTTTACAAATGTTAGATGTTCCGTTTGTTTCTGTGATAGAACAAACACGGTAAAGGTAATATGGGAGGACGTTTTTCTTTAAACCAAAAAGAAATATATAAGAGAACTTAATAATTAAGGCAATGGAAATACACATATTGATGTTAAAATATTTAAATGAGTAAAAGAAATTTAAATTTGATACGGTGAAAGCTTATATTTTGCGGTTTTAAATATAATTTATGAACGCTTTCATAGGTAAAATATTTAAAAAAATGCCTCAAAATGTAAATGACCATGGTCAACTAATTTAAATGCATCTAAATCTTCCATAAAAATATTATGTTCATCACTAGCAGATTTATCTTCATCCACATCTATTTAAATATAAAAAATAATATTAATATTACTTTTATTACACAAGAGTTTGTGTACTAGTATGATGTTAAAAATATAATTTTTTTAATATTCATGATCAATAAAGCATGTTAATTTTTTGAGAATTCAATGAATACTGCATAACTGATTTATTGATAAAAAATATCTCGAAATGAATAAATGATCCTTTAATAATTGAATAGCTTTAGAACGTCTAATTTTCCTATTCAGAGTTTAAAGAAACCAATTAGCAAAATTCACGAAAACTTTGTCGCTTCCATTACTTTTACTTTTTATTCCTAAGGAAAATATATTATTCTATGAGCTTCAAATCATTATAGAACAAATTTTATTCAAGATTTTTCAACCTCACATTGCTTGATATTTTGACTGGACCGTTTGAATGCAATTCAATCGGTGATAAATGTAAAGACCATGTACTTCATAAATAACACTGCCACATGACCCTGCAACTATAACCTATTGGTCATTTAAACAATGTAATGGACATAAAGTGGGAAAGACATCAGAAGGAGCTCCTGAATTATCTATATCACTGAGACTATCGCAGCGACCTCGTATAGTTTTTCATCGAATAGCCAGTTAAAGTTGCGTGCAAACATTTCTTTTAATGTAAAATTTGTGAGGAATTTCAACTCAAAATTCAAACCCATTCATCTTGTATGGAAGAATGGATTATAAAAGCGTATTGGCTCTGATCGACGCATTTTCTTCCAGTACAGGATGAGACTTAAAGTTTCTTAAATCCACTAAAAATTCACTTTTTTTCTGATTTATTGGAAGATTAAAAATGCAACATATTTAGAATACGTGCCATGCGGAACTAATATATCGTACTCATTTGACAGAATTATGCAATAACCATTCTTTTTGGATAATTGTGGAAGGATGAATTAAACATTTTTAAAACAGTGCGTATCTATATAATGGTGATTGTTTTTAAGAAAAGAAAGAATTATATGTCAAAATAGAGAGAGGAGTTTTAGAAGCGTGAATTGTTTGTGGCATTAACATATGAAATTAATATCACACCAAACGTATGGGTACTTTCCTTAAAATAAGGAAGATGGAAAAACAGAAAATTTAAATGTATATATTATTAAACACTCAATTACTTAATAAATTAATTTTCAATGAATTAAGATAGAATAACGAATGGAGTCGAAATTTAGATCTTTTTGCATTCCAAAACAATATCTTTTTTATTTGTAGATTGGCAAATTGAAAAAGTATATACTGTCTTTTATTAATGTTAGATGATTGAAAAGTTCCTGTCTCAAAAATTATCAAGATATTATAAATGATTAAGATTCTTCTTGAACATTTTCTCCAAAAATGCGTGATTTGCTGTAAAACTTTTAATTAGTTTTAATTAATTAAAAAGATGATCTTATATATTAAATCTCTTAACATATAAATTTTTACACAAAACATAATAACATAAGACAATAAGTTTCTAAACAGCAAACGTCAATCATTAAATTAAGATAAATAAATCTTAATTCAAAGAGATTAAACCTTTATGTAACAATTTTAGATATATCTCTAAAACTCATAGATACGTAAAAAATTAAAACAAGTAAATATTAAAAATTTACAATGTCAGCTGTTTTAAATGTATCCAGATTTTACATAATTATATTTATCTTTACTTAATAATATTTTTATTTACATAATTTTAGAGATGTGTAACTAAGTAGAGTTATAAAACTAATTTCCTCTGTTCGTTACTTTTCAAAAGAAACATTTTAATTATAAGTTACTAATTACGATTCAATTCTTCATAAATAAAATCATCTACCATATATCAGAAATGTTTTATCTAAAGCTTCACTTAATCGTATGTATGCTTGCGAATGCATAGCATCAGCTGGGATAAATTCTTTATTCATTCGCAATGTTCAGCTATCCTTTCAGATTAATTTTACTTAATTAAGTATGCAGTAAATAATTGCTGCTCTGAATCTACATACACACCATGTTATGAATTCTAAATTTTAATTTATAAAGTTGTAATATTCCCCCAAGAGACGCTAATACTTGAAAAGGGAGTATAAGATTATTTATCAGCTCTTACAGTATGTAAGTGGAGCGACATTCGTATTAAAAAAATAATTAACAATTTGAATGCAACCCTCAACTTATAATTAGATCTATAATGATCACTTCATTAAGTAATCTTTTTGTATACTGGTTTTGAGAAATTATTTTATATCGGACTCCATATGTAACATCAAATTATATTTTATATGAAGAAATAAGAAAAGAAAATAACAGCTAAAACAAAGTCCTCAATTTAGTCGCTCTATTCATATTTTTACCAACGTTTCCAAATTTCACTTAATAGCCTTGATACCTAATACGAAACAGGACGTTAATATAAGGGATCTCTGTAATTTAATATAATGAAATACGACATTTAAAATTATCTCACTGATAAGATACAGTATCTTTCAATTACATTAAATTACTCAATAAAATAATCATTGCCTTAAAAGTGACAAACTTTCCACCTTAATTTTTTTACAAGTATCAGAAATTAAAATGAGTTTTGAGTACAAATTTCTTAAAAATAATTATTTTGATTAAAGAAGATATATACATAATAAAATTTTAAAACTTAAAATAAGTTCAAATTTTTTGAAGGACTTCTTCTTCGAACATGTTCTACCTCCTCTGAAAAATTTAGTTTGGCTGTTAATTAATTATTAACTAAAGTGTTCCTCTAGAGACTTTCAAAGCATTTTGTGAATAAAAGATTTAAGAATTTGTTTTCGAAAAGCTTTCTATAAATTTAAAGTTTGAATTGGGAAAAAAAGTTATTTTTTTACAAAAAAACAAGCAACGTGCTTTAAAGTCTTTTTTTAAAAAAGTGCATACAGTTTTAACTTTGATTTTTTTTTCATTTAAAAGTTAGTAAGTAATGGAATAATCATTTAATAACTTAACTGCGTAATTTTGATGAATGCCCCAACAATTTCAAAATGTGGAAACAGAAGTTTTTAATTCCTTTACAAGAACTTATTCATATCTTGAATTAGATTCATTTGGTGACTGGATGCTTTACCGAAAGTATTCATTTAAATTTAATTTCAATTAAATTTCTTTTGAAACATTTTTCGTTAAAGGTTCACCAAACAAAATTTTTGTATGCGTTAAATGAACACGTAAATTGTGGCACTTGTAACAGTTTTACTCTTGATTTGTATATTAAGGGCACGAAACTTCATAATGGATTCGAATCCCATGACACTAAAGTATCTATTTAAATTACAAGCTGTATTTTGAAGCAATATATGTTCACTTTCTGATTATTTATAAGAACTGCGCAGCCAATTACCATAATAATAACATAGAATTTGAATACTTCATTCAGTTCATCCTTCCGTCTTAAGAATTATGTTTTAGAAAAAAAAAACATATTTCGATATATAAGGTAAACTAAGAATATTAGTCTGTTAATTTTTAAAATACCTTTCATAAGAAAGAAAAATTGAGTTTTATAAAAAGAAAATATTTCGATATATAAGAGAAAATAAAAATTTTATTCAGTTAATTCCTAAAATATACCTCTCATAAAAAAGAATTTCTGAATAATTTTTAGAATATATTTGATTCAGCTTACAACATTTATAATTTTATTTCCTTTTCAATTTCACAGAAAAACGATTTAAAGGATCCATGCATGGAATAGAATGAAAACTGTTTCAATTTCATGTCTTTAGGATTTAAAAAAAATTTGGAGTTCTTATAGCAATAAAAATTAAACATTCTTTGATTAGAGAAGTTTTACTCTTATTTTATTTTAAGGAAAACCTTTATTTCAATGCTAATTCCAAAATATGCCAGTTCCATTTAAAACTGAAAACATTTATAGCCGATTTAATTGAAGTAAGAAATCCATTCCTTAAATAATATTGAAATACATTTACGCCAATATAAGATGAAAAAAAATAGTCAATTTTTCAGAAAAATACAAAAAACAAAACAAAACCGCACTGTGATATTTAAAGCTCTATTCTTGAGTAATAGCATTAATATTTTCCTTTTTAGGTTATTAGTAGAAATTTTTTTTGAAGATCCTCTAAAAAGAACGATTCTAATAAGGGCACTAATATTCACAATTTTTCTATTCATTAGTTATTAATTATTAATACTTCCCGTCATCGGTGAAATCTTTTCGTGGAAAAAATTAAACACTGTTATTATCTTATCTTTCCGAACACTTTTCTGCTTTTCATGAGTTTAATGAAATCATTTAGTCTCTATTGGTCACATATCACTAATTTTGAGTAACCAATATTTACCATTTCATTTTAAAAAAGCTTTTAAGTGAACTATACTTTCGTACTTTTGAAAGATGTTTTTAAGAAGCTTGAAATCATTTATAAAGAAACAGTTTAGTGAATTAGAAATTATTTTATTTTGTCCTTTTAAGGTGACATTTTTTTAAACGAATTATACAGACCTTGCTCTCATTCTTAAGTTAAGTCGTTATAGTGGTTTAAGTAAAAAAAAAAAAAAATCCTATAATTTTAAAATCATTGCCTGCAAAATATAACGTTATTTTATTTAAATTTAAAGAAAAATATATAAAGTCCTTAAAAGTGAGCAACCATTGGTATCCTTAAAACTTTATTAAAATCTGAATAAAGTTTATATTTTAATTTTTTAAACATTTTTTCAGATAATATAATGTAGCGGAAAACAGTGTATTGATGTTTATGAAATTTTTAAATAAAATTAAATTTGAAAAGAATTTTTTTTCACTTAAATTTCTGTTTTAATATATTTAATAACTCCGAATGAAGCGCTTATATTATTTTTTATAGAAATAAGGAATTCAGTAAAGCTTAATTTTACTTTGCAAAAAAAAAAAAGCAAGTCTCTATAATTTTCTACATATAAAAAAGTCGAAAAAAGTTAAGCATTATTAGATTTATCAAAGAGGATTAATATAAATTACGTACGATGCATTAATTATGAATAGTATAATCCTATTATTTTAGAAACTGTAAAATAAATTTTAAATCAATTAAATTGATTTTTTTCGAATAGATATATCCTGTTAATTGAATTTAATTTTTTACAAGAAGTATTACTTATATGTAATAACTCTCAATATATATAAAAAAATAAATGGATTAAAATAGAGCAGGGGAGGGGGCAAGATGTGAAAATTTTGATGTATAAAATTGTTTCTCATAGCTAAAAATCTATTATGAGACATACATATATCCACATGATTAATTTCATTGTACAAATATCATAATAGAAAAAATCTGTAAAATCCTTTTATCCTCTTAAATCGAATCATGAAGAAGAAAAAAAATCGTAATAATTACTAATATCTATTTCTACCTCTTCTTATAATAGTGTGCTTGTGTGTGTACGCGTGTGCATGCGTACTTGCAGGTACTTTGCAGGCCAAACTGTTTGACCTATAGCTTCCAAATCAAGCGTCAATATTCCTTCAAATGTGGTAATGTTCCCCTTTGAGCATTTTTGGAAATTTTAATTAATCAATACGATTTTTGTGGTTTTCTGCGATAACATTAGAAAATATTATCAATAATAAATACTCAAATTATAAACGTTTATGTAAAGTGCGCTGAAAAATAAAATCTGTACTGGGTCTTTTCGGCATGGTCTTGCTGAACTCAGTTTCAGTGCAAGGATCAAATTCCTTTATAGAAACGTATGTGAAAATTTTTCAGAACATTTCCCGCTGTTTACATAATCATCTTATTGCATGACTTTATTATTATCAAATTATTTCAATATATATATTATTTAAAAATAATCGTTTTCTTAAAATGAAATTGTTATTAGAATTTACCGATGAACCTACCGATCTACCACGTAACTTTTAAATTATGTTAAATAATGTAAGTATTATTAAAGATAAATATATTTTTCTAGAGAACAAAATTTCAAAGAGTGTTTTTATCTTTTTAAGATTTTCCATTTCACCCATGTTATCCTTTTACTCTATTCAACATTTTTTCATTGAAATTAGAAATTCTAATTCCTTTTAATTATCATGACCATGTTAATTTCTTAACATAGCTTTTCTTACTATCAGTTTATTCACTTGAACTTTAAACTCATAGGAATTTGATGGATGAATTTTTTCTATAAGTCTGATTAAAGCCGAAAAAAATATCGGTATTCAACAAAGTTTTGCTGTTTAAAATAAACTGTGTAAACCTAAACTCCCTTTATACATATTTTAAAATGTTCTATTATTCAATAAGAAACAAATAATCTTGACAAATACATTATTAAGTCTGAACAAAAACCAATCCCATTCAGCAATGGAAATGTGATTGCACTAAAAATAGCAGGAATAACACTGACAATTCTAACTTTGTAATTTTAAAAAAATATAAAAACAAATTTTTTTTCACTTCTTGAAATTATCATTCACCATAGGAACCTTCAGTCAATATTCAATAAACAATATATTCTTTTACAGCATAAGTAAAGCTCTAATTGTCTTAATTCGATGATAACGATAATTAATGTTCCATTCTGATAACGTGAATCTTTTAATCTATGTTTTTGTAATCTGTATTCTATACTGTGTGAGAGATATGTTCAACTGGACTACGAAAAGATCCATTTAGCGCTAGAATATTATCTAATAACCAGACAGAGCTAAGACGTCAGGAATTTGATATTGAATAGGGCAACATGCCAAATAACCATAAGTAGTGAACTCTTATTCTAAATAACGATGAAGTTATTAAATAAGACATCATTCAGTTGATTATGGCAATCTTTGAAGATTTAATTCGTTTTGTGCTAATTAAGATTATTGCCTAGTTACGATTAATGGATTAAGATAATTGCCTAATTAAGATTAATTAAGATTATGCCTGATAAATTGAATTTTCAATATTGAGCGTAATGGATTATTAAAGTATTACTATTTATAATATACAAACTATTGATTGAATAAAGTTAGAATAAAGTATATGCATTTAAATCCATTTGCTGAAACATGTATTTATGTTCTACCATTGAATACTTTTATATAAATCCTTTACTTTATATTAACTTTAACATAATACATAAACTAGAGTAGTTTTCTACGGCAAACAAGTACTCAATTGAAGAGTACTTGTTTGCCGTAGAAATTGTAATCATATCTCTTCTATGTATTCCCCATATATGGAAATTGAAATATCTGATCTTCTAAGATGCCTTATTGTTTCTGAAAATAAATTAAGGAAGTACAGAGGCGTTATTAAAAGAATATATAAGCTACATTTTCGGCATTTCAATATTTAATGATCCATTCAATTATTAATTATGTACTAAATCTTTATATAACAAAAAAAAGAACCAATGATTAAAAATATAATTATTACTCTTTTTATATAATTAATTGTTTTCAATAAATCACCAGTTTTTAAAATTTTACAGAAAAATGCATCAATTTTGCAGTGATTTCGAGTTCACAGTTAGAATTAATAAGAAGCATTTCCAATATGGTCCAGCAAATTCCATAATAAGAAAGGTTGATTTTTTCTTTATAAAGCACGAAATATGGGATGAGATCGCAACCGCAGCGTACAAAAATACCGTGCATGCATAAATAAATCACACACACATAAACAAATGATAAATGATGCCCGAGATTTTTAGAAATAATTTATGAATTTATATAAGGGATATTTGCATAAAACCCGCTATTAAAATGCAAATTTTAATTCGAATTAATCTAAGAGCAAAAGTTAAACTGCTTCGTAGATGCCCATAGTCCAACGAAAGTAAGAATCAATTTTACATGATTTGAAAAAATCCAGAAAAAATAGAGTGAAAAGAATTTTTACTAGTGGTATTTGTAATAATCAGTATATGCAATACTTAAAAATCAAATCTCAAAGTTTATCACTCCCGATAATCTGGAAATCTTTTCATTTAAGTTATGAAAGTATTATATAATAAAAGGAAATGCTGTCCATGATGAATGTTGAGAAGTAATATAAGAATTTATTATGTGATAATATTTGGAAAAAAAAACACACACACACACACGCAGTTTCAAATGCTAAATTTGAATTCCAATGAATTAAAGGAAAGAAGTACACATTGCTTCCTTGATTTCCCCTGTCCGAAGAAATAAAGAAGGAATACATTTTTCATGATTTGAAAATTTCAGAAAATATTAAGGAAATAGCACTTTTACTAGTGGCATATGTCTTATTACTAAGTAAATACATTTATTTATATTTGAATGTGGCATAAGGTGTGTTTCAAATTTTTAGGGACACCATCTAAAAACATAAAATTTGGAATAATTTTTACCTAATATCTATTAAAACTTCTTTGAAAAACATGACAAATTAAATATAATAAAAAAAATCTAAAATAATTAAATAAATATCAATGCTAATAAAAGAAGAAAATAGAAAAAAATGCCAAATTTTGTTTCAAATTTTTAGGGACAACTAGATGAGATGGTATATAAATTCAAGTTAAATCTTTATTATTGCTCATTTTCATTTACTACCAGCGGTTTTAATAACTTAAAACGCTTATATTGAAAACGTCCACGTTAGTACTTAATTTTTTGACGAAGAAATATAGCTAAAGGTAAATGGTTATCAGATCTTGAAAAAGGCGAAATGAAAGCTTATTACAACGAAAAAACGGCTTTGAGAAATATTGCAGCCCTCATAAAACGTTCAAAACGTGCTGTGGAAAATTATGTGAAGCAGTTAAATGGGAAATCAAGCTGCCATTCAAAAGCGAGGACCTAAGCCAAAGCTCGATTCATTCAGAAATGTGTAATTATTCAGAAGTGTGTAAGGAGAATTATTCAGAAATGTGTAAATGGAAAATCATCAGTACGAAAAGTAACAAAAGAATTGCAACTGGGATGTTCTTACACTTCTGTTTGGAGGTCAATCAAGAGCAATAAAAACATGAAATATGCAAAAAAGGCTTGCAAACCACCACTTGCCAAACAACACAAATTACAACGTTTATCCTGGACAAAGGAATACATGCATTTCAAAGATGAGTGGATAGAAGTCATGTTCAGCCACGAGAAGTTTAATCTAGATGGGCCAGACAGTTGGAGATATTACTGGCATGATCTAAGAAAAGAACCAGAGATTTTCTCCAAAAGGCAAATGGGCGGTGTATCTGTTATGATTTGGGGAGCTTTTAGCTTCAATGGTACATTCGAACTCACATTTGTGAATGAAAGAATGGATTCTGATCGATACCAAGAAATGTTACAAACACATTTACTTAATGCAGGACCTGAAATATGTCGTCCAAATTGGACTTTTCAACAGGATAATGCATCTATCCACAGCTCAAAATAAACAAAAAAGTGGTTTAGAGATAACAATGTGAAAGTTATGGATTGGCCAGCTAGAAGTCCCGATCTAAACCATATTGAAAATCTATGGGGTCTTTTGGCAAGAACAGTTTATGAAGGAGGGTGCCAATTTCATTCGAAAATGCAACTTCAAAAAGCAATAATGGATGCTGGTATTCTCTGGATCCAACACTTCTTCAGAACCTAATATATTCCATGCCAAACAGAATATATGATGTCATCAGAAAAAATGGTGCTAATATTGAACGGTAAAAAAGTTTAATTTGAAGTTTTGAAGCTTTTCATTCCACTGTCCCTAAAAATTTGAATCACAAAATTTGTGCTACTCTTTTGTTTAGTTATTTCAAAGTTGAAATTTATTTGTTTAATCTAAATTATCTTACAATATTTATTTTTTTATTTATCTAACTTGCTTCAGAAATAAATGTCAAATATTTATTATTTACGCTTTTCTTTTTATTTTTACTGGTGTCCCTAAAAAATTGAAACACACCTTATCATGCAAAACTTTTTTATAATCATTACAGGTATTGTTTCCCTTGCCAACTATAATTCTCAGTAATAGAGAAGAGAACAATTAAAATCCTTTAACAGGATCTAATTGCTAAATTATGTAAACTTCTTTTGTAAATTTAAAATAAAATCTTATAAGTAGCTTGACACTCTGGAGATCTTTTCCTGTAAAGTTATGAAAGTAAACGATAATTAACGCATATGTTTTCATTGATGCATGCGATTTAAAGATGTAATATATGAATTTTTATTTGTGATAGTTGCACAAAACCACTGTTTAAATCCAAAATCTTAATTCGAATTAATCAAAGAAAAAAAGTTCAGTTGTGTCATTGAATTCTAAATTCCAACGAAATTAAGAGTCAATGTTCCATGATTTTAAAAAAATCCTAAGAAGTCAGAAAGAAAGGAATTTTTTTTAAGTGGTATTAATAGGAATTTAAAATCAAATGTCAAAAATGGGGTGAAAATCTGGAGACACGAAATAATGATATAATAACCGCACTGATAAAATTGAATTTGGGAAGAATTATATGATTTAATTATGTGATATTCTATAATCACGTAATTACAAGTGCCAGACTTGAATACGAATGAAACAAAGGAAATAAGGACACATTTGGTCCACGATTTCCACTCTCCACAGGAATAAGGAATACATTTTTGATGATTTGAAAATTTCAGAAATTATTTAGATAAAAACATTTTTATTTATAATATATATCTTATTAATAAGAAAATAGTTTTAAGAAAATTTAAATATGGTATACCATACGACACATTTCTATTATCATTACAGATATTGTTTAAATTGGGAATAATACATAGCAGAGAAGAGAAAAATCATTGAAACAGTTAAAATCCTTTAACAGGGACTGACCTGTTAATGGCCAAAAGTAGTTTCTAATTGTTTCAATTATTTAACTTAAATGCACTCTTACAGATTGGTAGTTGTTAGTTTTGCAAGAATGAAAAAAAAATCAGAATGTAAAAATTCATTTACCTGATCAGAACGTAGTATTTCTCATCTTATTTTTGAATTTATTTTACCTGCATTATTATCTACAAAATCTATCAAAATGAAAGAAGAAACTCTCGAAAAGATTATGCTGCTTCTGTGGGTCCGGTATGCCATCAGATACTTTTTCTTCAGTTATTTCGACACAATATACTTTTTGGCTCTTATAATAGCTGTAGATAGACAGTTCAAGAACAGAAACAAGGAGCAGATTGAACACACAATTGACCTCAAAATTAAAGCAAATTCATCATCAACTGAAAAAATTCAAGATAAAGAAGAACATTCAGATTTAACAGATTACAGAACAGTTTCAATAGATTATTTAATGAATAAAGATTTCGAACATCAAGGCATCAATATTGGCAAAATTATAAGCAAATCATCAGCTTTTCAGAGAAATGAGATGAAGAAAAAAAGAAAAGAAAAAGAAACAGAAAATATTTTTTTTACAGGAGCCGCAACATCAAAAAAATTATTTATTGAGAATTAAAGTCCACAAAATAACCTTCCAAAATTTAGCAGCTGTTACCAAAGCCACAAAAACAGCCCCCCCCCCCCAAAAAAAAAAAAAAAAAAAACTGAAATGGACAAAAAAAATTTCAGCAGCTACGTTATGCTAAGAAAGTTCATTGTAAATAGTGTATATAGTGTAAATATTTGTAAATACGCTTGTGTATATGTATATGTCTGTATATATGTAAATATTTGTAAATACGTTTGTATATATGTAAATATCTTTCTATATATGTAAATAATTGTATATATATATAAATAATTGTAAATGTGTTTGTATCAATGTAAATATTTGTAAATATGTTAGTGAATTTTGTATATACGTAAATATTTGTAAATATGTTAGTGAATTTTGTATATTCGTAAATATTTGTAAATATGTTTGTGAAATTTGTATATATGTAAATATTTGTAAATATGTTTCGGAATTTTGTATATATGTAAATATTTTTATTTCTTAGTTTATATATTATTTTACGAAAATATAAAAATATTTATAAGAATTAAAATAAAAAAATTAAAAAAATATAAAATTTATTTAAATAAGTTCATAAAAAATATTAAAACTCAAAATTTAAAAATATTAAAAAAATTTAAAATGCAAAATGATATGACGAAAAAAATTTAAAATATAAAAATATAAATGAAAAAAAAATGTTAAAAAAAATTGAAAAAAAAATGTATGCATTTACGTTTTATAACATATATTTTTGTAATGTTGGTGTATAATAAATATACACGAAAAAACATGAGTCTGTCATTTCTTTTAATAAGGACATATTAACTTGTAACACATGCATCAAAAATATGTTTTGATATTTTTTTAATGAGCATTGAACTCTCTTTTCTGTAATATGTTCTGAAGACAGTAATATATTATCAGAAAGGTTTTAAAAGATAATTTTTCCTTAAAAGTAATAATCTATAGTCTCCATTTAATTCAAACAGCACTATTGATAATATCTACCATAACATCTAATATCTATCATGCCATTTATCTGCCATTAGTAAATATTGCTAATAAAGCATCAAGATATCTTTGGCGATTGTTTTTTGGTAATTTACCACTAAGCATGCGCAATTTAAATAATAAATAATTTATTCCAATGCTTTCAAAAATACAAACATCAATAAACATATTTGTATCGTCTCGTCATTGCACTTAAACTTTTATTATATAAAGGAGAATTTAGATATTTCTTAAGATATTTTCTTTATATATTTCTTCAGATATTTCTAAGTCAGTGAACAAACGTATTGAAACTGTGCATGTCATAATTCCCTCATAGAATGAATTATTAAATCAAATGGTATGGTTGCTATGATATGTGTTTTCTTTATTATTTCTTTCAAAATGGACCCGCTATCTAATAAAGAAAACACATATCATAGCAACCATACCATTTGATTTAATAATTCATTCTATGAGGGAATTAAGACATGCTCTTCATATAATATATAATCGACTATAAAATGTATTGTTAATTTCTTTATCTTTGCAAATTTGAAATAAAAATACAAATATTACTTACTAGCCGCCTTTGGTGACCAGCCGGTTCTGCAATCTAAATTTTAATAATTAAATTTTAGTAATTAATTAATAAAATTTTTATAATTAAATGTTTTATGTAACTCCTATTTTAAAAGGTTCTTCATCAAAATATTTTAAAGCTTCAAATTTTGATAGTCATATAATTCATTCATAAAATTATAAAGGCCTTCAGCCATAAGGTAATATGAATCTCTCTACTTTTCTGTTAGCTCCCGTAGAATTTATGCTTTAAATTAAATTGGAAATGGTTAAATTGCAATTAATATAAGAACATTTTTTACTGAGACGAAGCATTTTTTTAATATGAATACTGAAATCAGAGTCACTGATTATTTAAACCTTATGGACACTAAAGAACATCTTTCTTAATTTATGTAATATCTCAAGAATTTGTCAACAAAATTTTCACAGATTCATCATGAATAGATCAATTAATTAACAATGTTTAGTTGTTAATGCATCAAACTCTAAGAAAATTAACAGAGTCGTTTGAAATAATCGGTCGGAAACACATTGAGCTTTCAAAACCAAGTCCGAATCCATTGAAAATAGAGTTTATCAACTATCAGAACACAATGCGCATGCGTGAATTTTCAACGCCAGTTATGGTAACTCAATGTGTGAATTTTCTACGCCAATTAGGGTAACGTTACACAGATTAGAAATTTTTAATTTCCTTTATTCTGCTTATTTTAATTCAAAAGTACTTCAGAACGAATCTGAAAGATCGATTAATTAACAATGTTTTACTTTAAAGGCATCAAACACTAAGAAAATAAACAGAATCGTTTGAAATAGTCGGGAAAAAAGTGCACATTCCCAACCTCCAAGGTATGCATATGCCAAATTTGGTATTTGTAGGTAGAACGATCTGGCCTGTAGTGCACCTACACACACACATTGAGCTTTATATAAGTATAGATAAATATCAAAGCGAAAAATATTATATTAGCTTAAAGCCACTTGTCTATTTATGCCGTAGTGTTTTTTCTAGCATATAAATTGAAATTATTTTTGATGTTCATCTCAGTCTTCTTGGTTTATATGATTTTTTGTTATGAAATCGGCTAAGATTTGAATAAATAATTCTGAAAGATGCTTATACGTTTGAAATAAAAGAAAAAAAGATATTAGTAATTTAGAACTTTTGAGTGCATGAAAATCATTTACAGGACATTCCTTCATTGTATCTTATTCTCTTATTTCAGCATAGTTCTATTTAAATCTATACTTATAATAAAGCTCAATGTGTGTGTGTGTGTGTGTGTGTGTGTGTGTTGGCGCTCTACAGACCAGACCATTCAACCTACAGCTACCACATTTGGCACGTGTATACCTTGGAGGCCGGGAATGTGCACCTCGGGGTTATTTTTTCGAATTTTTAATTAGAATTTTATTTATTTAAAAATTAAGCGAAATTTTGACGTGTTTCTGCTATAACTTCCGAAAATTTTACCCCACAAAAACGATTTTTACATGAAGTTAAAGATCAAATATTTATCTTTTAAATGATACTACTGTTTTAATCCTAAAATTAAATTTCTATTTTTCATGAATATTTAAATTAATATTTTAACTATGTTTTTCAATAATTTTTTTCGTCAAAAATAAAAATTAAGATTAAGCACGTTTCGCATTCATGGGAAAAAAATAGCTTTTTTCAAAGTGTTGACATCACATTGATTAAAGCTCTAACTGAAAATAAATTAAATCTTTTTGGAAATGAAATCTGCAAAAATATAATTTTCGGCACGTGACTGTAGGAAATGAAACAAATATGAAATATTATTTTTTCTAAAAAATAAATTCAAGAAAAATTATTTTATGATCTTTTACACTCTCTATACAGTGTGTTTATTCAGTCCCGGATCCATTTTGATATTTAATGACTCATAAAATAATGAAGATATAAACAAACTTATGGCATTTATTGATGGAATAACTCATATATTTTCCTTTTCAGGTTTGAATATTTTTACTTTTGTAAATATCGTCTGCGCGTGTTTTTAATTTCAGATAATTTAATTTTCCAGTCTAAATATCTGTACTTTTCTAAATATCGTCTGCTTATTAATTGCATTTTTCTCTCTTTTGTTTTTGGCAACTATTGAAATGTTATGTTTACTTTTGATGAGTTTGTTCTATGTAGTACTTTTGTATGTGATATTTTATTCGAGCGGATATTAAGGAGATTGCATACACCACGAGAGAAAGCACAGATTTTATGGTGGTCATAGAATTAATTTCCAATCAACTAAATCACTGACTTTTATGAGTTAATCTCTAATCACTTAAACTGACTGATTTATGAAGATTTGAATATCACTATTCAATAAAAAAAGGATAATTTTAGATTTTCCATCGATTGCTTCAAAGAAAATACGCCAATCAGCGCGCAGGTTTCTAAAGATTAATTGGCCTAAGATTATGAAAATGGTGAGTTTTTCTAAATTTTTAACATTTAAAACTTCATAAATAAGTCTTAGTTGATCGTGTAAAATAGAAACATTAATTTATTTATTTAAAATTTGGTGTGTCCAGAATATTTATTAGAATATGATACCTTACTGCATGAAATTTAGACTTCATAATTTTTGAAATATATTTATAAGCAGGAACAAAATATTATTATTGATTTCATTTCAATCCTTTTGAAAGCAAAACTAAAAACTGAATTTTATACTGAATCTCAGAAATTTTGTTGAATTATTGTTTGATGAAAACTATGAAAAATATTTTGTAGTTAACATAAGACATAAATACCGAGCGATTCTGTTTGCAATACTTATATTCAATAATAATAATAATTAATAAATAACAATAAAGATGATAAATAAAATAAAGCGCTTGGTTTTATTAAAAAAATATCTTAATATTAATTGCAATTTCGTCATTTACATTTTAAATTAAAGTTGAAGTTTTGCCGGAAATGACAACAAATTAGCAAAATATACATATTAAATTGAACGAAACGATCTAAACAGTATGACTATCAAAATTTGAAGATTAAAAATGTTTTATTTGAGAATCTATTAAGAGACCAGTTACTTAAAATATTTAATTATAAATTGTAGCGAGCGGTAATACTGGCGAACCGGCTGGACGCCAAAGGCGGCTAGTCGAAAATAAAAATTAAAATTGCTTTTATCTTGTCTTACTCTGTTTTGAGCAATGGAAATGCAAGAGCATTTCATCTATGCCAAGAAAGAATATGACTTGTTGGTAAAAACAAATTATATAATGCAATATTTACTTCCTGGAACACAAATTAAGAGAAATATTCATTTTTTATGGAAAATAATCTGAATAAATTAAACAAAATATCGAGAATTTAAAAAATAAATAAATTTGCAACTACATAAATCTGAACACAATTACTGTCAAGTATTGTCTTAATTGCTACTTATGCAATAATTCAAAATTTTAAATATTTAATTTTACTCTTTTTAGATGCCAAAAGAAAAGGACAAGTGCGCGTCTTCGAACTCTAATATATATACAGTCTTAACAACAATTGCTCTGAAGTTTTGTTTTAAAGTTTTATGATCCCCTGAATTCGAAAAACACATTTTTAGAAATTATCAGTCTGTCTGTGACAAAGATAGCTCAAAAATGTTTTGAATAACACAATTGAAACGGTCCTTATACAAAATTTCCAGATCTCTATAAACTGTTGAGTGAAGTCTGTTCTAAGAAAGTCCGTCTGTCTGGCTAATCGAATATACTATCGAAATTACATTTAATTTTATTTATACCGCTTAGATTAAATTTCGCATCCTGATTCCGTCAAATTGTCAGAATTGAAGGTCGAGCTATTTTAATATTCTTTCATATTTGAATTACAAATGAACTTTTCTAATGAAGACCAGTTGTAAGATATCATAGAGCTGTTATGACCAGTTTATCTATCTTCAAAATTTAGCAGTATTGTAACTTCCTATTCGACCTCTAAACTATATGAATATTCAACAGTATCCTTTCTTAACTTTTAACAATTTTATATTTAATAAAGCAATGGAAATGATATCGATTTCATTTACATTAATGAAAATATTCTTGGGAAACATATTTAAAAATATGTATAAAATTTAATTAAATCTAGAGCTAAATGTTGTTTGACTAGATTCTATCTAAAATTCTTTAGTCTAGATTTATAAACCAGAATTTCAAAAATTTGCGTCATTGAAGGCAATATTTTTTTTAATTTAAAAACTCTGTAAGAATCAATTCGAGAGAGGAATATCTTTGAAAATTGGGAGAAACAAAATTTTGCTTGTTTTTTAATTAATTAAAATTACAAAGAGCATCGCTTCAAGATCTACATTTTCAACCTCCAATTGGAAGTATTGAATTTAATAGACCAGAATTTTTAAAATTTTGTATAATTGAAGTCAATATTTTTTGTACTTTAAAACACTGTAAATATCAGTTTGGGGCAGAAATATCTTTGGAAATTAAGAAAAAATAATTAGCTTATTTTTAATTAATTAACCCTTTCGCCGTCCTCTCCTGCCCTCGAAAATTTCTGTTTTTCTCCGCATTAGAACAAAATAAAAACACAGACCAAAAATAAAAACCCAAACAAGTAAACATTTTTAAAGTGTTTTAAACATTTAAAAGTTTTAAAAAGCAGAATTTGCCACTTGAACGCGTTCGACGCATTACGGACGACGAATATGTTAAAATAGTAATTAAAATTACAAACATTATTACTTCCAGATGAACATTTTAAACATCCTAAGTACCGAATTTGGTAACTCTACATCAAATGGTTTAGCTTGCAGAGCTCCAGAACACACACTCAGATATACAAGCATATTCATCTTTACTATAAGTAAGAGATTAATTTCGGAAAACAATCAAAATTATTTAAAAGTGATTGCTATGAAACTTGTTACCAAATATTTCCAGATTATCAAATTATTTCACTTGTGCATTCTTTCGAAATTTCGTCTTTGTTTATTTAGAATAAGTCAACCATCTAATTCTCCGACCCTGCCGAAGGCACACGGATTTAAACCATAAAACTGAATGAGCGGAACAGCAATTGGCGGGAACTGTGCTTGAGTCCTAAGGGCCATCACCGACCACGGTACAACCCTTCCCGAAGGAAGTACGTCCCGTCATCGATGGGAGGAGTCAAATTCCCCACCTATTAGTGTTCCCTCCAGGGTGGCGAGATCCAACCACCATGTCGGAAGCATATCATCCTCATTTCGAGGTGCCCCCCGGGGGGTTTTATTTAGGATAAAGATTCTGAATACGAATATGCATTGCAGCGATCGCATCGTTGCACTATACGTCTGCCTTAATAATTATATTTGAATTTTTCATTATCAACCAAATTTCCAAAACTGGAAGAAAAAACACTGTGCTTTTATGTGATCTTGGTTTACTTCTGTTTATAGAAAATCTTTTCCACTTCTTCCATAATTCTTCACTTCCGGCCGAATGCAACAGAAGAGAGAGTTGTAGGTAATGTGTAGTTCGTCGTTCCTACTTTTATATCTGAAATTTCAATTATTCTTTTTATAAAAAGCCACCTTTGACGATAAGCTGGTTCACCGAAAAGATCTTCATACATATTAAATTACTTATATATAAACCTTAATTTTTCTATTTAATTACTTACTCGAAATATCGCATCCGTGTTAAAGTCAGCAAATCATTTTTAAGCATCAAATTACCACTGACATTAAAACCGTTTTATTATGAATATACAACTTACACATATTTTGCTCACCGTGTACCTAAATTATTTTTAATTAATTACAATACTAATTAAAAATTCGAAAAGTGGCTGTAGACGCTTATAATCACTTCCTAAAATATATATTTGTAATCTATTATCTATTACTTATAATAAAGCTCAATGTGTGTGTGTGTGTGTGTGTGTGTTTGTGTGTGTTGGCGCTCTAAAGGCCAGACCATTCAACCTACAGCTACCACATTTGGCACGTGTATACCTTGGAGGCCGGGAATGTGCACCTGGGGGTTATTTTTTCGAATTTGTAACTAGAATTTTATTTATTTAAAAATTAGCGAAATTTTGGCGTTTTTCAGGTATAACTTCCGAAAATATTACCGCACAAAAAAGATTTTTCCATGAAATTAAAGATCAAAAATTTATCGTTAAAATGATATTAATGTTTTATTCTTAAAATTAAATTTCTATTTTTAATGAATTTTCAAATAAATATTTTAACTATGTTTTTCAATAATTTTTTTTCGTAAAAAATAAAAATTAAAATTAAGCACGTTTCGCATTTATGTGGAAAAATTAGCTTTTTTCAAAGTGTTGCCATCCATTGATTAAAGCTTCAATTAAAAATAAATGAAATCTTTTTGGAAATGAAATCTGCAAAAATATAATTTTCGGCACGTGTTTGTAGGAAATGAAACAAATATGAAATATTATTTTTCTAAAATATAAATTCAAGAAAAATTATTTTATAATCTTTTACACTCTCTATACAGGGTGTTTATTTAGTCCCGGACCCATTTTGATGTTTAATGACTCATAAAATAATGAAGACATAAACAAACTTATGGCATTTATTGATGGAATAACTCATATATTTTCTTTTTCAGGTTTGAATATTTTTACTTTTGTAAATATCGTCTGCGCGGGTGGTTAATTTCAGATAATTTCATTTTCCAGTCTAAATATCTGTACTTTTCTAAATATCGTCTGCTTATTAATTGCATTTTTCTCTCTTTTGTTTTTTGCTACTATTGAAATGTTATGTTTACTTTTGATGTGTTTGTTCTATGTAGTACTTTTGTATGTGATGTTTTATTCGAGCGGATATTAAGGAGAATGCATACGCCATAATAGAAAGCACAGATTTTATGGTGGTCATAGAGTTAATTTCCAATCAACTAAATCACTGACTTTTAAGAGTTAATTTACAATCACGTAATCTGACTGATTTATGAAAATTTGAATATCACTATTCAATAAAAAAAGGAAAATTTTAGATTTTCCATCGATCGCTTCAAAGAATATACGCCAATCGGCGTGCAGGTTTGTCAAGATTAATTGGCCTAAGATTATGAAAATGTTGAGTTTTTCTAAATTTTTAACATTTAAAACTTCATAAATAAGTCTTGGTTGATCGTGGGAAATAGAAACATTCATTCATTAATTTAAAATTTGGTGTGTCCAGAATATTTCTCAGAATAAGATACTTTACTGTATTAAATTTAGACTTCATAATTTTTGAAATATATTTATAGGCAGGAACAAAATATTATTATTGATTTAATTTCAATCCTTTTGAAAGCAAAACTAAAAACTGAATTTTATGCTGAATCTCAGAAATTTTTGTTGAATTATTGTTTGATATATTACATAAATTATAAAAAATATTTTGTAGTTAACATAAGACTTAAATACCGAGCGATTCTGTTTGCAATACTCATATTCAATAATAATAATAATAAATAATTACAAATAAAGATGATAAATAAAATAAAACGCTTGGTTTTATTAAAAAATATGTTTATATTAATTGCAATTTTATCATTTCCATTTTAAATTAAAGTTAAAGTTTTACCGGAAATGACAACAAATTACCAAAATATATATAGTAAATTGAACGAAACGATCTAAACAGTATAAGTTTGGTATGACTATCAAAATTTGAATATGAAAAATGTTTTGTTTGAGAATCCTTTAAGAGACCAGTTACTTAAAATATTTAATTGAAAATTGTAGCGAGCGGTAATACTGGCGAACCGGCTGGTAGCGAAAGGCGGCTAGTATGTAATAAATCCTTGTAAACCTGTCTTGTTGCCTTTTAACACACACATGCACAGACTTACAAAGAAAAATAACACATTCACTATTATTACTTGTAAAAATTGAAAATACTAAACATCAATCCGAAGTCAAAGTTGGAAGGAAAAAGTTCTTCTTCAATTTTTTAAAGCATTAGGCAGGCTTAAAGAAACAAAATTTCTTTACAGAATATTTGAGAAAATGCGTTTATGCCAGAAGTATTAATTTCAATTTTTCTTTTGCTAAGTATGTCGCTATATAAGTTTAAACAAATGAGAATGCAAACTTATATTCCATATAAGTAATAATTCCAAATAACTTATATTTCACATATTCCATTATAGAGAAACATAAATACAGAATATTATGCAAATCTTTTGGATAAATTGCATTCCAAAATCAAAGAAAAAAAAAACCAGGTTTGGTCTAGAAGAAAGTCCTCTTTCACTAGGACAATGCTCCTGTCCACAAGGCTGTCATTTTAAAGGCAAAACTTTTCGAACTGAAGTTTGAAATTCCCCCTCATGCACTCTATTCTTCAGATATGGCTCATTTGGACTACAGCCTCCCCCAATCTGCAAAATTTCTAGTTGGAAGGATATTCTACTTGGACACCGAAATCATCTCAGCGACGAATGCCTACTTTGAGGCCTTAGTCGAAAGCTCTTACAGAGAAAGGATACCGCACCGCTGGAGGAAGTGTATATCTTTGGAAGAGGACTATGAAAAAAAATAAAGCAATCATTAAATTGAATCATTTTATTTTTTTTGTTAGGCCGGAAACTTTCCCATAAATGACAATCAATGCATGCGTAAAGTCTGTAAATCGTCCCACCCCAAAATCAATTATTTATGTGGAAATCATTAACATTACATGTATTAGTGGCTATCAAAGCCTTTATAATTTCTTTTTCGCCAATCAGAAAGGGTCTTCAATGTATGCTAATGGGAAGAGAAAGGGAACGTGTGCGTGAAATGTAAGGACTTGAAATTTACTCAATTATTTTCTCTAGACACCTCTTCTATGATAAGCGAGTTAAAGACATTTTTTTTTCACAAAAAAATTCTACAAGGTGATTACAGCTAATCTTTCTTTGCTTACAGTTTGATTCAATAAATTAATTTGAATACATTGAATGCATTTTTATAGTTAAATTCTTTTGCAATTAGTAAATTGTAGAAAGTAGCAATAATTATTTTGCATTATCGTAATTGTTATTTATTATAAATATGATTTTAAAACTATGGAATTTAATTTTTTTCTTTCCTACTATAATAATTTATTCAATGATTTAAACAAAAAAGGATAAACTTAATAATAAAATCAAGATTTTAAATTTATGAAATCAAAACTTTAGCTATAGACATTAATTCAATAAATACAAAACACAACTTTCTTTTAATGGCTTAAGACAATTAACGTTTTTTCTTTCTTTATCTGAAAATAAATATTAACTGCATTAATCCGAATATTATTATTATTAATCTATACTACTTGAATTCTTATTTCACTATTATCTTTATTTCTAAATTATGATTCATTTCCCAAATTTATCGCAATTCGTTAGATGTTTCTTCCATTAAAGTAATGGAAGAAGTGAAAATTGTTCCTTTTCATAATAATCTGTTATGAATAATTCACAGATATTAGATAAACATACTTGCTACATTATCTAGCCTCGAATGTGTTCTTCTCTCATTGGTTTCAATTAATTGATCATCTTTCAACCGCTTATAATAAAAAGATCAAGCATGGGGATCATGAAATTTGGTGTTATCAATTTTAATCTAATTTGGGAACGGAATTTCAAGAAAACCGCAATTCGCACTCATAGTTAAGGAATATAGCAATTTATAGACTGTCTGAGTGGTAGAATACTCATGTTTATTGATCATATTACATTTTACCCACGTTGAATATTATATAGGAAAAGCAAGAGTATTAACATGAAGAATTAACAGTTGGGAAAAGTGCACTGTCCTTTAGAAGAATAAAATACCAATTAATAAAAGAACAATAGAAATCCATGTGACTTTGCTCAGGTACTAATATTTTTCTAAATTAAAACAAAGGAAAAAAGGACAAAATATTATTAGAATCGTTAAATTCTTTATAGTAATAATGGCAGATTAACTTATAATTATCGACAAAGAAGAAACCTCAGATCATATTATTAGAAATTGCGTGGGAGCGACGATGAAATATTGTATAATTTTGAAAATATCTACTAGAGCATTTTTCTAATGAATTAGGCAAAGTACATTTTGTGTATCTTATTTCAAACTGAAATATATATTATTCAGAATTCAGGATTGAATAGATAGTAAATTAACTGTAAATATGAATGCAGAATGATTGAAAGCATAATATCTCAATAATTAGTTAATTCAATTAAAATCGTTATTAAACACATAGAGGCATAAAAGAAACCGAGTTTTTAGTGCACTGTAAAATATTATCATCTCCTCTAGGTTTTATATGTTTTCAATTTTTAAATTATGACCTTATTATTATAATTTAATATTCATAATTACATTTAATTAAAGATCGAAGATATTATAATAATTTTTCTTGAATTAAAAATAGGATTTTTATGATAAAATATATCATATCTTATACATTTTACAATATTTTAATATAATAATTTTATAGTCATTACTTTTAATTTATTAAATTTGTGTCATTTCGGTACTCAAGAAGTATATTTATTAAATTTTAAGGAAAGTATTTTATTAAATTGACGATACGGAATGCAATGGAAGCGTTTTATTTTATTAATTCAAATGCAAAGAAATTTGCAATTGAATTTATAAAATGGATTGTATAAAATAGAATCTTCTTTCAAAACATTTATAATTAAGCATAGATATTTTATTAGTAACTATTATATAACAAGTTATTAACGAAGAGTTAAGTTAATTTTTTTTTGAAATTGATAATTATTAATATTAAAATTTTAATTGCAAATCCCGTCTTTATTAATAGATCTGTATTTCTTTTCATATATAGTTAAGCTTTAATTTTAGATATTCCAATGTTCAAATCTAACACAAACTTAACACAATGCATTTTCATTGGATATGTCTTTTAGTATTCATTTCATTTAAATATAAACGAGATCTGCCTGTATTTGTAATTAATAAATGGTTACATTCATAGCATGAATCTCACAAGCGATATTACGAATTCTCTATTTTAATTTATTAAAGCATGATTTGTCACAAGAACGGCTAATTCATAGCATTTGAAAGGAAAACTACAATAATTCATCATCTCATTAAGTATCTACACAAAGCAACATTCAAACGGAAGCAACAATTAATAAGTTAATATTGGTAGAGTAAGTTTACAAACAGATCAGCTTACTGCATTTCAGCTATTTGCCGTATTAGCTGCTTGACATGGATTAAAAGCCTTTCCTCAAAATTTAGCGAATAATGATCAGTTTATTTAAAAGTAATTTCTCAAATAACATTCGAAAATCCGTTGCTGCCAAATTACTTGTTTTAATACCAAGCATTTTCACAAAACTGACAGGAAACAATAGATAAAATATTAAATGAATAAAATACTCAACTAAAATGTCAAACAGTGTGTTGTTTATTTTGATAAATGATACGAAATCGAAAACGGAATTAAAATAAGAGATTGTTTAAGTTAAAATACCCGAGTTGGAATTTTTAAGAATTATTATTATAATTCGTAGATTACCCACTACTTACAAATGGGACGGTACAGGATTTTTTCATGTAATAATACCAAATAAAAAATAATAGTCTTATTAACTAATTTGAACAGCCGAATAATGTTTCAACTAATATAACAATGGAATTGTGGATGTTTGTGTATAAGTTAAGAACTTTTCAATCAAGACGTATGATTTAAATTTATCAAATGTCGGACTTATATAATTTAATACATAAAATATGCAATGAATACACAGAAGTTTTTAAGTAGTAACTTTCTCAAAATAGTAATGGCTTAAAATATAACATTTCGATGCTGATTTAAGTTAGAACGTTGTTCTTTAAAACTTTTGATATTATTAGAAATACTGGAGACTTCATTTAATGTATATCATGATATTTTATGTTGTTTCCAAGGGTATGTTTTTATACGAATCAAAAATTCTCTATCCAATATGAAACGTTTTTCTTTCTTTCAATATGTTTTAAAATACTCGCTTGAATTGTCTTCATTTTTAATCAGATTTAAATTTTTACTTCTCTTAAAATATTTCAATTGTTATCGTTTGTTGCCGTAAATGTCTTATAACATCAAGCTACGTATTCGAACTTAAACAATTATGAATCCTCAAAAATAGAGATTTAGTGAACAGATCAACAATTAAAATTCTCGTAAATTCAAGTAAAACATTTTGCATTGTAGAAGATATACATGCATTCATATCTATATTAAAATGCGCCATGTATAAATCTACACATAGTAAAACAAAAATTTTGATGTAATGTCATATCGGAAGATTACTTCTTGTCTGAGATAATGTAGCTAGTTTATACAAAATTCAATGCAAATTTCTGATCTCTTTTACATAATCAAAATTTTCGAGCAAATGTGATGTGCGACATTATGAAATAACATTGGAAATATTTGATTTCGAGTACTCAATAATAGTTTGAATTAAGAATAATATTCTGAAATACTTCAAATTTCAACCAAATAAATTTCAAAATTTCTTGTTACCATTTCAAAGCAACCATTCAGATGACAAGGGCATTGAATAAAGTAGAGATCCTTCTATCTCTAAGACCACACACAATGGATTCCGTCACTCTGACATTTCTGAATGCGCTACATAATCCTGAATGTAACGGATCCTTCTCCAGTTACTAGGACCGACTTTAACAATCAAAATTCTCCAAGTTCAAATGAACATCACATACTTTTCCATCACATGCCGAAATATATGAGTTTATGAATAAAGTAGTTATTGCATTCATGTGATACCAATGATGTGATGATAATTAACGGTTTTCTATCATGCATTCATATGGTACCAATGATGTGATGATAATTAACAGTTTTCTATCATACATTCATGTGATACCTGTTAATTAGAATAATGTCAATTGGAGTCTTCGCGCTATTTCCATAATGCATATGTGTTAAATTTTACAGATGTGAAAAGTCCTCTTTCTATCTAACATTTGATATTCAATTCATATTTCGTTAGATTAAAGTAGACGAATGAATAATCTTTACTAATACCAAAAGAACCATACAAAATAAATAACGCTGAAGCATTATCCTATTTCATGATGGTGGTATTACGTTTTTTAGTGCTTTTTTGTTTGTTAAGCTTTATTTATTGCTTACAATAATCATTTAACTTTGTAAATTTGCTTGTTCAATGATTAAAATTCTGTTCTGTTTTTGAACATTTCAGCATTTTAAAATGTGTTTTGCAAATGGTAAGACAAAAAATTGAACCCTTAGTCACAGATTATTTTATTAATTGATTTGTATTTGAGTATATCATTCTCTAGATGATTAATTATAATTTATAACTTTTATACACTATTTATCAAAATTTATATTTTAAAATCCCTTCAATTTAAAATGTTGCATAAATTTCAATATTTTATTGAATCATGATCACTTAATAATCAAATGAAAATTGACGTATCGGACAGATTTAATTTTAAATTTTCCACATTCTTCAAAACAATGAATAAAAGGGAAATGTAAATTATTTATAAAAGCTAGTGGGAAAATTATCTCAATGCATATAGAAAACTGCAAGCAAACGAATCACGGACACGTGAAATAGTGCAGTCTCAAATACTTCAGAATTCATGATGAACGTGAAAATGTACATGAGGAAATAATGCGTGATTAGTTGAAGTAAGAAAATAATTTAGAACATGAAATCTGAAAGTTGACGAAATCTAGCATGCTTTTACCGGACTACACAGACTGAACCACGAATTAAAAAAGAAAATTGATTTCATTGAAACAGATTCTTTAATCGCAGTTCTAAGTTAATACACATCAAATATATATTTTCCTAAAAAAAAGAACCTCACTAATAACCTGAAAAAAATTAATCATGCGAAATCTACCAAACAAATTCAACAAATTTTGCATGTTGCAGCTTTTTATTAAATGCTGCAACATGCAAAAATTTATTTTAAAATATTTTTTATACTCATTTACGTTCGCATGCAGAATGTTTTTTCTTGGGCTTCCTATTTTTCCATACATTTTGAATAGTCGATGCATAACTGTATTAAATTATTTAAATGTGTTTTTTTTAAAAAAAGAAGGTAGAATACTAATCTTTGTTTCAAATATCTATCTAGGCTTTAAAAAGATTCGGTATTTAGTTATAATACATTTCATTTAGCAAAAATAATAACATATTTTACTATCATCATTTTCGGCACTAGAAATCATTTGAAGATTTCGTACAGTAAATAAAACGAATGTTGTTATTTTAATTATTTTCATTTTTTTTATAAAACATTGATATTAACAGACAACATATGTACCATATTAATTGAAAGTAAATTTTTATGTTTTTATATAATTTGCTATAAAATTTTTATACAAAATATATTTCAGAAGTAAATTATTTGATATGATTTCACAATAAAACCAGAAACTTTTTTTAATTATTTATTATTTTCTATATATTTGAAGAATTGTATTTACTCCAATATTCAAGAATTATTCTTTATTAAAGGTAGCTAGAAAAGCTGCAATATTTTTGTGCATTATTCTGGTAAGGATTTCACTTGAATAAAAGCATTAATAAGTTCTATTTTTTTTTGTTAATTAATCGGCTTACAAAAATTTGCTGGGATTCACAAAAGAACACTATCAATAAGGGCAGAAGCGTCCACAATATTTTTCATTCATTAATTAATAATTAATCCTTCATCTCGTCAGATAATGTTTTGCAGAAAAAAAGTAAATACTACTATTATCCCTGCTTCTAAAGACTCTTGGGCTTTGCATTCTTTTAATGAGATCATTTAGTCTTTCCGGAACACTCGTCATTATTTTTAAAGAACAGCATTCACTGCATCATTCTCACCATATTTCAGACAAATTATCTTCCAATGCGCCATTTGCTAGTTTGTTTTTTATGAATTTCTTTTAGGATGAATTGGAACTTATTGTATGGAAAAATAATCTATACTTATAATAAAGCTCAATGTGTGTGTGTGTGTGTGTTTGTGTGTGTGTGTGTGTGTTGGCGCTCTACAGGCCAGACCATTCATAGAGCAGTATAATAGAGCAGTAATTTCATAACACAACTTTAAAAAAAGTATTTTAGCAACCGAATATGAAATCTTTCGTTAAAACATATCAACGAAAATAATAACAACAAAGCTAGAAAATCATGTATACTTTATGGTAAAAGAGTTAATTCACATTCATGCGTCAATTCTAAAACTGTTTCATTTCCTCAATAGCAGGAAGTTCCGTCATCAGTTCATGATTTTCAGAACGTTTATCATGCAAACGATAATAAATTGCACTTCAATTCGCTATTTTCCTTTCAGCCGTCGCATAACAATTTTGATTGCTTATCAAAAATAAATGGCAATATATATACAGTCTCCATGTAAATTATCTTATGCAGCTGTTTTAATTTAAATAAGCATTTTAATTTATTAAGAATTTATTATAGTGAAATGTTGTTTATGTAATGGGATTTTCTGTTTAATTTATTATTTCACCGGTTCAATAGTAAACAGGTTTGAATAAAAGACTTTTTCATAGGATAAAAATGATTTGTGAAATAGAATCTATTCTAAACTTTCATCTTTGGAACTAATAATTTAATATATTGGTATTGATAAGTTTTACAAATTCATTTTAATACATAGATGCTTTTCTATTTAATAATATATCTATATCTATACTTATAATAAAGCTCAATGTGTGTGTGTGTGTGTGTGTGTTGGCGCTCTATAGGCCAGACCATTCAACCTACAGCTACCAAATTTGGCACGTGTATACCTTGGAGGCCGGGAATGTGCACCTGGGGGTTATTTTTTCGAATTTTTAATTAGAATTTTATTTATTTAAAAATTAAGTGAAATTTTGGCGTGTTTCTGCTATAACTTCCGAAAATATTACCGCACAAAAAAGATTTTTACATCAAGTTAAAGATCAAAAATTTATCTTTTAAACGATACTACTGTTTTAATCTTAAAATTAAATTTCTATTTTTAATGAATTTTTAAATAAATATTTTAACTATGTTTTTCAATAATTTTTTTCGTCAAAAATAAAAATGAGGATTAAGCACGTTTCGCATTCATGAGAAAAAAATAGCTTTTTTCAAAGTGTTGCCATCACATTGATTAAAGCTCTAACTGAAAATAAATTAAATCTTTTTGGAAATGAAATCTGCAAAT
>JAPMOR010028090.1:0-13780 GCA_026543865.1 Argiope aurantia
TATCTTATGATATTGTGGCAAACATAAATTAGTCCCTTTCTATGCATGCGCTACCTGCTGGCTGTCTTATAACTGGCCGAGTATAAACCCGGCATAAAAATAACAAAACCAATATTCCTAAAAATTACATTTCATTTCTTATTTCTTTACCACAACTGTATGATTTACGAGGAATTTCTTTTACATTAGGTTTTAAAAAGATATAACATGTCTTTGGCTTTTATTATTGGCTGATAAATTAACGAATCACATTACCTTTCACAACCAGGAATTTATGACAGCCAATAAATGTTTTCGATGGAATTCCTCTTCCTACGATTTCTTTAGAGAAAATATGTCGCAAGAATTGTTTTTTGGTTTAATATTTATACCGTGGATTGCTTTTTTTTTATCGTGTAATATTGTTTTTTCACCGTATTTTTCAGCAACTGAGATTCATTTATTTATCATGATGGTTGAGATTTCAGTCGTCTGGAGGAAGGTAATGAAGAAAAGAAAACGATTCAGTATTTCAATCTTTTCATTATAGCGAATGTAATAAGAGGTCATATAAAAAGAAGTTAAAAACAATCGAATTGAAGATTTGCAGACAGCATTTCTAGTAGTTTTTTTTTAATGGAAGGAAATTATCGATGATGGTTGCGTGATTTTGATGTCTGTGATGTTCTTCGATTCTCTTGAGATAAATTGAAGAAAACTCATTTCACGAGTTTAGTATTAGTGTTTTCTTTTTAGATGCTGATATTTTCCGATTCTACTTAGAGATAAATTACAGTTGATGTGGCAGTTTGATAAAGTAGTTCAACTAAATTCTTTTTCTTTTAACTAATAATTACTAACCAGCGATAGTGTTGTTTCCTCGACTTCATAATATGCTAACGAATTATATGACCATTTAGCATCGCCAGGAATATTGGATGTATTTATTTTCTATGAAATCTTTTATACACAACTTCATGTTTATAATTATCTCAAGACAAATGTTTTAAGCATAAAATCGTGATAGAAAGTAAAACCGTGTTTTACAATAATCTTATATTTTTTCTATTAATTTTGCATATAAACCACATCAACGGAATCAAGCTCCATGACATCACAAAGTTATTAAAAACATAAATGTCCGGCTTATCTATCCTCTACCTTTCACTATACTGCAATTATACTTTATACTATACTTATACTTATTTTTATACTTATATACTATGCTTTTATATACGTATATTGTTTGCCAACGGATTCTAAAGCCCTCCACTCTTTTGCGCATGCGTTAAGATGGGTTTAATTCGACAAAATAGGGGTGATATGAAAGAAGAAAGGAGGAAATGTTAATATTTAGCTATAAAGTTAATTCAGGTATGTGTACATCCTTCCGCGCCCGACCTCTTTCTGAAATACAATCGTCGAAAAGTGGTCTTTTGAAGATACGGAAATGAACAGTATGCTATATTTTTATACTATACTTTTTTTTCGCTCACCTTTTTTGACGACCAGCTGGTTCCCGAGAATATTAGTTGGGTTTTTTTCAGTTAAATTATACGTAATTGGGGTTCATGAGTCCCAGAACGATTTATTTTTTATGTATCAAATTGTAAACAAATCTAAACCATCTTATTTTATTATCGTTATAATTGCTCTATTTATTGTGAGCATCGACATGTCTAATAAAGTAGAATCTCATGATATTATAGTGTTATTAAAAACTTCTGTGTTTGAGGGATTTTTTTTTAAAACTGCATGTTGTCTTTGGGGTAATACAATTTCGCTTTTTATTTTCTCAGTAAATTCGCAGATTTTCAGCAGAGTATTTCTTCTTTTAACTTTTAGCAATAAAAGAAAGTCACATGTTTCCCTTACAATGCAAACAATCTGAATTTCATTTCAACAACAATAAATTTGTAAAAAAAAAATTAAATTTTTATAAATGCGAAAAAATTATATGACAGATAAATTAATACAACTTCAAAGACAATTTTTTAAACGATGTAAAAGTTATTTTTGTACAATAAAGTTGTCAGATGAAAAATGCTAAAATTTCACTTACTTTTTGTTTAATTATTATTCCAATTAATATTTCCAAAGTACAGCCCCAATGTACGCGTTTTCATCCTCTAAAAATTTCTATTCCAAATTTGGCACCCCACCCCTTAGATTTCCTGTCTTTGCAAAATTACACAACAGACGTTTATGTATGTAATCATGATCACAACAACGATATTTTGTATATTCAGAGGAAACAGATACTAGGCGAAATTATTAGGGCACATGCTCTACTAAATATTGTGGAAATATTCTTATAAATTACAAAAGGATGACTTAAATTTTTATTTTTAATTGTCCTCTCCAGAATTGCACAGGTTTTGTATTTTTGTATTATCAAAGAAGGGTACAATAAATGTATTAACAAAGAATGGTAATGTGTTCGATACAAATCACTACATCTACTTATTTATTATCTAAAATTGATTTTGGGTACAGGAAGTTCAATTTATTTAATTCATGTTTTCTCTTCAGAAATATCTTATTACAATTTTTCATGATCTGGAGATTAATCTACAAAGTAAAATGGTATATTTACTCCATAAATGTTCCTTTTGCAATTTATATTGTTACGAATCCGCAATGTTGCTTTTCAGTACGGTTAGTTCCATCGTAGGAAAGATCGTTTTACGATCATCTCTACTGGATGTTGGGGGCCGCGGTGACCTGGTGGTAAGGTCTCGGCTTCGGAACCGGAGGGTTTCAGGTTCGAGACCCGATTCCACGGAAGAACCGTCGTGTAAGGGGGTCTGTTGCACGTTAAATCCGTCCTGACCAAACGTCCTCCCGCTGGTGTGGTGTGGTGTGGAGAGGGGGGTGCCAGCTCAGGTGTCGTCCTCGTCATCGGACCGCAGTTCAAAATTACGAGGTCCGTCCCAAAATAGCCCAAGTGTTGCTTCAAACGGGACGTTAATATAACTAAACCAAACCAAACCAAACTACTGGATGTTGATCAATGACTCTCAGGTTTGGCGACAAAATGAAGAAAACTAGAATCTTCAGGGATTTTGGCGATAGATTCATTAGGGCATGGTTTAAGGTGATCCTTCGAGATCCCTCTCTGCCATACCTCGGGATATATAAAAGGCCTTGAGACCCAGCTGGAGGCAGTCATTTGAGTTCCGCTCTAGTTAACTAGCTTTCTTGCTTGTTCTCCACTGTTTTCTAGAAGTGCTGCTGTTTATTGCTTGTGCACGTCTTGGCTGTGTTTGGTGTGTATTCAAGCCTCTGTGGTAATAAATGACATTTGTTATTGAGGCCTGTTGATTGGACGTCTCCATACACCCACAATAAGCGAACCCATTTGCTTATTGTGGGAAGTTCCGTAACACTTAGTGGGGGAAGTTCCGTAACAATATTGAATGGTAACTAATTTTCATGTTCTTCGTATGCGTGTGTTGTCTTCTACAAATGGAAGAAAAATAATTTATCAACGTAGAGGCGTTTAGAATTGAATTTTCATTAAATAGATAATATTTCTATATTTGATGACTGTATTAATCAATAAGTCATGAACAGTCCTGACTTACTTCTGTGTTCCGATATAACCTTTTGAATTAGACAAAACATCATGAATATGTAAAAATTAGACGAAAGTCTTAAAAAGAGATTCATTGGAAATCAACTGATGATACCATTTCTGACCAGAAATGTATCTAATAATAAAGATGAATATATGTATGTATGTGTGTTGGTGCCCAACAGGCCAGATCGATTGACCTGCAACTACCAAATTTGGCACAAATGAATCTTGGGAAGCGGGAATGTGCAACTAGGAGCGATTTTTTTTTTGAAATTTTATTAGAATTTTAATTAATTAAAAGATTAGATAGATTTTGATGTTTTTTTCGCGATAGCTTCCGAGAATATTCTCGCACAAAAATAATTTTTACACAGTTTAAAAGAACAAACATTCTCTTTTAAATGATATCAGTTTAGTTATTATGATTTTCTTTAATCTGGACTTAATTAGTTTTTAAATGTATTTATAAGTATATTAAAAATATATCAGTTATTATGAATAAAACTAAAATATTAAATCGCTTATTTTCTTATATTGTTGAAAACTAAACGAAATTCTGTTTAATGTATATGAAGCTTACAATGACGAATAAAAGAAATGAAGCTGCAATATTAATACCGCTAATTTAGAAGATAGATGAATGGGACATAATAGCAGTAGGATGTCATAGAACTGGTCTCCATTAGAAAAATTTATCTACACAATGAAGAGAACGTGCGAGACTATCAAAATAACATAATTTTAATATCTGTGAGTTTGACGGTATCATCAATTTTTATTTAAATAACTTAACAGAAATTAAATATAACCAAAATCTCCGGTTAACAATATACTACCAATTGTCCTATAATGTGCTTGAAAACTCTATTTAATCTTTCGGATAAGACAATATAAATTAAAATGTAACAGTATTTAAAGTTAAAAATACTGAATAAAAATTTGGGCATCTGATAATTTGCATACAATAAATAGTATTGTAATTACAGCTCAAAAGACTAGTTTCCGCAAGAAGTGATTTCTGTTTTTTCTTTTTAAACCCAAAATGTTCATGTATTAGTTCAAAATTCGAAGCAGATATAAAATATTTATGTATTTGTATCGTTTGAGTAATTTCGTGTTTTGGATACTGAGTTTACTTGAGTTCATTAATTGAAAGATATGATCCAAAATTTAATACTGTATTTGCACTGCAGATGATAAAAATAAATTACCAACTTCAACTATCTTGTATATTGTGTTTTTAAGTAATTTCATTCACAGTTTAGAAAGACATATTTTCAAGAATGGATATTCTTGATTCATGGAAGTCTAGAATGTAGAGATTCATCAAAATGTCTGGAACAAATATTATTATAGTGATTTTTCTTTTAATACTTAATCTACCAGAAAATTTTTTTCCTTGCCATATGTCCCAATAGAATTAGAAATCTCCATCGATGTAAAAATCTTATATCTATTATTGATAATTCTCCGTTATTAAAAAAAAGCGTTATTTTGTCTCCTAACTTTGTATTAATTTATATTCTTATTATTATGGAAAAAATGCCGTTGAACTCGAATGGGTTCGCTGTAGTGGTGTGTAATGTTACAGTCAACTAGCCTATAAAAATGGCTACGCTTATTAACACAAAGGCACGAATACATACCAAACGACAAGGCGAACAAACACAGTCAAGACGCACACAAGCAATAAACAGCAGCACTTCTAGAAAAGAGCAGAACAACAATGATAAGCAGCTCGAAGTGCTCAGGGAGGGAACTTGTTCAACTATTGGCCTTTTATCGTCCCCGAGACCAAGCAAAGAAGGTTCACGAAAGGTCACCTTAACCCTTAATGACCTAGAGTATCAATTTTGATACCAATCTTTTAAACCGAATGTTCACATTACTATTAGTTTTTTTTATAGGTTGGCTGTACGTATTTTACTGTTGTATAATATTCTTTCCAACGAAATTAAAAAAAAAATCAAATGTCATTATTGTTTTATTTTATCTATGACATATTACTTGCGCGGCAAAGTGAACAAGTAAACACATTTTACTAAAAGTTTTGTTGAATACAAATTTGATATATTTTCTTTTTCTGAAGAATATAAATACTTTTGAGGTAAGTGAATATATTATTTTCGCTATGATATAATTATTTTTTGCGAGTACATGTTTTACTTGAAGAAACTAGTGCTATTTTTGTGAGTATCAATTTTGATACTTCAGGCATTCCGCCCTACATAAAACCTACCTACTAATTCTTTGGCTATTTTTCCCTTCATCTAGACCCTCAAGCAAACACAGTAATATTAAAAATAAATCACTTTCGTAAATCAGGCTACTAAGGGTTAAATCGCGTCCTGTTGATCCAATCGCCAAACTTCCTGACGATTCTAGCATCATCCATTTTGTCACCGATTCGGGGCCAAGTCGCCAAATGCTCGCCAAGATCGGGGCTCATTGATTCGGTATTCGTACAGCAACCGATAGAACTATCTGTCATACTGTTTTCCTTACGATGGAACTATCCACACAGAGAAGCAACATTATAAATTCGTAAAATTATCTTTTTTCTTTTATCATAATCTATTATAAAAAAAATTTCATCTTTACTTTTGTCTTGACAGTTTAGTTCCTGGAGGATATTATGAAATGATTCTTATAGATGTATAACGTTACATGGAAGAAAAAAAGACAATCTTTACAATATGCTATTAGGCTGAAAAGCAAATTTTTACGTTCCATTTTGTTTTGAACTTCAGAGAAGACAATAATTAAATGACATAAACTACGAAAGATTAAATAGTTGCTTATTTTAACAGCCAATGATAAAAGCAAAATATCTATAATGTTTTCTTAAAATCGTTATTAAGGGAACTCGTCGTGATAAAAGTAAAAGTTACGAGTTAAAAGTAAAAAATAGAATACAGTTTTATTGAAAATCTAATTTTTGAAAATATATTTATAAAGTATATTAGCTTCGTTATTTATATTTGCTACCTTCGCTAAATATTTTTATGAAATAACTACATTTCAATGTAATTATATATCTTGATCCTCCAAATATTTCATTTAAATAGCTCATGAAGAATGCTTAAGTTTATAAATGTTCTTAATCAGGTAATTTGATTTTCTACAGGCTTCAGAAAAAAAGAGTAATTAATGAAAAAGATTGAAAAAAAAATTGAAATAATTACATCAGCAATGGGGTATTCCTTCAGAAAATATTTATAGCTCTATGTATCGAATAAATTTTAATAGGTATTTTATTAATATTTTAAGAAATTCAAACTGAGACTTTAAAAGCTTTAAGTATAAGCTATCAGATAATTGTTATTCAGGAAAATCCTGCCAGCCATGACCGTAATTAATCCCTTAAATATTTTGCTTTTTTATTATTTGATTAGATGACATCTTCTATTACGGAAAATTTGTTGTCTTATTTATTCATTTAAAAATCCATTGAGTTTTTTGTGGTCTAAGTATAAAATTTGTATCGAATTATAGTCTCTTTGAATGATTTAATTTAAGCTTAATTTTGAAAAGCGATAATTCGATGTCTGTTGGTTCACAGGCATTAAAAGATTAATCTGAAATATTGCTTCCACAGCTGAAAAGAGATCAGTAAATGAAGACTAAAAGCTGTTAAATAAAACAAGTGTCTATAAAATTTTAAATACTGCTTTTCATGTTTAAGCATTCGATGAGCAATGCTTAATAATTTGATAAGTGTAAAAAAATTCCGGCTACTCTAAAATACAGTATAACTTCATTTGAAACCTGGACAAGAATCCTTTTTACAAGAATCGTAAAAATTTTACTCCATTTAATTTATAATTTCCTTCTTTATAGCAAACGATCTTATTTCCTTGTCTCTTTTGTATAAACGTTCAGAGTCAATAAATTTTGTCGACGTTTTCATAATAGAATAGACAGAAAACAGAAATCTCTTTAACAGTAGATTAACTTCCTAGATAAAATAGTTTAAAAGTGAAAATAATGCCTGTATAATGTGATAAGTATTATATTCAATTTCATAAAACAATCAGTAAAAACGTCAGTATAAATTTAGTAATATACAGAAATGCTACTTTGAATTACTTCTTTAAAGCAAATATTAGTATCGCTTTAAAATAATCTTTCACCTTTTCTGTTTTTACAGTGTAGTATTCCAATTTGATACAGTAAGGTGTATAAGTAATTCGTGGACAAATTTAAAAATTTCTAATTGTTGATATCTTTCAGACGATGACGAATAATAGAAACTGATGACAAAACGAATGGCATCTAATTCTAAATGAAGGGAGTGTAATTCTAAATGAATGGCGTGTTTCACTGTAGTTCAAATAAGGCCGTAAACAAATCTCTAGTGTCTAGTAGCCGTAAACTAATCCATGGTTTGTGTTGTAGCAGTTGCATTACACTTATCTTCTCTTTTGGATACTAGATGGCGATACCTGATTAAGCCATCCCATATGTAATCCCATAATGCATTGCGATTGTAATGAGAAGGAGATGTGACGCTGAACTGTGAAGCGCGCGCGTAAATGTCTTGTCTTTGTGTTTGTAATTGTTTAGTGTGTGAATGTGATTATTAAAGAAATGTTTCCTACAACATTCGTCCTGTTGCTTCCTGCACAGATCATAATAATTCACATACCACCACAGTGTGAATTTTTTACGATTTTCCACTTTTCACTTCAAACACTTTTAATTATCACTTACGGAACTCTGATTTATAGAAAAAAAATTATTGGTAATTTAGCTTGGAATTGATTAACACTAAATCTACCGGCATTTCACCGATACATTGGAATTGCCATTGGAAGCGGGTCAAATGACCCGCTCGTGGTAGCTTTAGTGTTAATATATTGGAAGTTCACTCGCATTCTGTGTTTCCCAAGGAAAAATACAGATTCAAATTAATTGCTCGAGTCCTTTTTATTTTTGTCTGAATTTTTTACACTTTTAATTATCACTTACGTAACTCTGTTTTGTAGTAGACAATTTATTGGTAATTTAGCTTGGAATCCCAATTAATAATTGGGATTCCAATTAATAATTGGGATTCCAATTAATAATTGGGAATCCCATTAATAATTGGGATTAACTCCCAATATATTAATTTCCCAATTAATATATTGGGAGTTCACTGAAATTCACTTGCATCCTATATTCTCCAATAGTTCGAAATTTAACTGCTCGAGATTTTTTTTTTTTTACTTTTTTCTGAAGTTCTGATTAACCCATGATAAACATGATAATCATAGTTCACAAGACATAGAAAAACACTTTTGACATATTCTTCATTCTCCACTTCATACCAGTGATGTTTAAATTAACAGATTATGAAGTCTCCGATTTGAATTTGAAATATTTCTAAAACTTATTATTGACATTTTAGTGGATTAATATTCTTAGACAAATAAGAAGCTAGAATGTATTCTACGTAGCCAAAAATAAAATCTACTTAATGCTTAGTCATGATTGAAATTTTAATTAAATATTTGGTTAATATTATAAAATGTATTTTTTAATCTATAGTAAGAGATTAATATTTCCTTGAATGTTCGTTATGGTACTTCATGCATTATTTATAGATAAAAAGAATTAAGGGTCGGTTTTCTAAGCACCGAAAAGATACTCTTTGAGGATATTTGTGGAATCAAAGTTCTTTCTGATCTCTTACGTCAAATTAGGAAGAAAAAAAAGATCTAAGAAATTACACATTATTGTGTAATAATATAATTTTGGATGGATACGCATTGGGTTATAGATTTTTTGGTCAGTTTCGTATGCAATCACGAATGATATAATGCTTGTTTTGTGGAGAAAAATAATCGGAGTTCTCAAACACAAGTCAGATTTCTTTCCGCGGAAGAATATTCGTCAGCAGAAGTAAAAGCAGAACCAATCAATTCACTATACAAAAATCGTCTGAAACTTTTATAGCATCTATTTCTGCATGAAACGAATTTAAGTTTTATGCTTTTCTCTAGTTTAAAAAAAAGTTTAGAGAACATAAATTTTACAGAAGCAATACATTTCCATTTTTCTGCATTTCACTTTGCATAACCTCTGGTTAATTTAAAATATGGTCCCAGACTCTTTATTATATAACAAAAACTCAGTCGCTGTTCTATATCATGTTTTTAGATTCACGCACGTAATCTCTGTTTAAGCTCAATTCTGACATTTTTTAAAAAAAACTTTATTTCTAAATAAAATATTTGATGTTTTCCCTCCATGTAGCAATAGATTTAATTTGAAATTAGAAAATATTTGTAGAATAGGAAGATAATAAAAAAATATGAACTTCTTATTTAACAACTTGGTTTAATACTTTCGCTTTTAAAATACTTTTTTGTGTGCTTTTATTAGTTTTATTTCTATTTGGAGAATAAATTGTTTTTCTTTGTTAACTAGAAGAGTTTACTGTCTAGACGGGCTGTTATACTGGTAACAATATCTGGGTTATAAGCTTTCACAACCCAAAATTTATGACCGCTAAAGATATTATTTGTAACACACTTTAGATGTCAACATTGTATTTAAATAGTTATATTTAAAGTTTTGTTTCTTTGCTCAAGAGAGTTCAAATCAAATCTTATCATTATAATCGTTTGAGACAAATAATGATCCATCAACAGAATAAAAAAAATGCAATGCCAAATATAAAATAAAAATAATACAGAAAGAAAATATTAGCAATAATGTCCAAGCGAAATGAAAATATAATGAATCAATAGACTTCAGCTTATTAACTTTTGCTGCAATCTAATATAAAAAAAATATAAATAAAACGTGAAGTTGGCTTTTTTCCATTCAATCGTACAATTCTCTCTCTCTTTAGCCTTTGGTTCTTTTCTCGTGGGTTTATTTACTTGCTTTTGCTTGTGAGATTTTGTATATATGCACAATTATTATAAACACTTAAATTAAAATTAAGCATTAAAATCAGATGAAAACAAATAATGATCTACTAATAGAAAAAAATGCAATACTAAATACAAAATAATGTCGAAGAAAATATGAGCAATAATATCCAAGTGAAAATTTTATGAATCGTCAGACTTCAGCGCAATAACTTTTACTACAATCCAGCATGAAAAATAGAAATAAAATATATAATTAGCAATTTCATTACTAATTTTTATTTTTTGGCTTTCTTCTGCTTCGAGCAATTTTCCCGCTAATTAACCCTTGTTTCTTTCTTTGAGGGATTCTGCATATGCAAATGCCCATGAAATTCAACTTAAAATCACATTGAAACAAATAGTGATCTACAAATAGAAAAAAAAAATTGCTGTGCCGAATATAACATAAAAAACTTGTTGAAAAAAAATTACTGGAGATAATATCCAACTATTTCGTGAAGTGATGTAATCATGATAAATTGTAACATCAAACTCTAATATGATAGCATTCTTACCGATTAGAAATTTCCCCATTTGTCTTTTATCAAGTCCTTACTTTATTTAATAAAGCTGCCATAAATACTTTCGAGTTGTGTTCGGTATTAAATGCAAACTAACAAAATAAAAATTGCAGATCTGAGCTCAATGATATTTAATACAATTCAGCATTAAAAAATCGACCTAAAACGTGAAGTTTACGATCCAATAACTAATTATTATTCATTATTGACAAACATAAAAATGCACTTCTAAGTTTCGCTAGACTCCAAAACAGTTCAACAAATATTGGTGGACAATTATACATACTGGTTCGACATCTCATTTAACCCTTTCTAGGGCCGTGGGAAGTATGCTTCCCACCAAATTTTTTAATCTTTGTATGAAATTATGTAGGTTGGCATAAGTTCTGACAAATTTTTTTAGTAAGTCAGAAACTTAGATGCTTCAGTTATTTATCTCAAACAAAATGATGTGTCTTGATTTGTTACTTAATTATTAATTAACCAAATTAATTAATTAATAAAATTAAATTTAAGCTAATAAGCTAAATGAACCCATTTTTTTTATTCTAATTTCAAGCCTAAAATATTTTAAAATAATATGACTAGAAAAAAATGGCCCTTTAAAGGGTTAAACGCTTATTTCAACACTGATTAGTGTACCTAAGCTTTCCATTTTCTTAAATCAAAATTTATTATAATATTTCAAAATAATCTTTACAGATATTAAATAGAATATTTTCCACAGATTAACCTAAATTTTATTTATTTCTTGCCATAAATTCTTCTAGTATTTTTGACTTTTTTATTTTTTAGAAAATTTTATTCATCAATCAAACTATAACCAAAGACTTAAACAAAAATTCATAATTTTTTTTTAATTCAAAGAGGTTGTCATATTTTCAAATACTCGCATTAATTTTAATTTTTTTTTTCTATATAAAATTCAAAATGCATAAATAAAATATATCCCATCGGTTTGCAAAATCATCACGAATCTATCTCCATAATGTTAGAAAAACATTTTCGAATGTGACATTTTTTAGACGTTTCTCGAAATAATGCTGTCAATACAAGCACATTTCATCTACATCTTAAAAGACATATTCAGTTATTTATATCTCGTAGGACATAAGCAAAAAGAGGCAGACGTTTCCTAAGAAAATGTAGATTCAGAAAAGCTCAGATATGTGACTTGCGAGGAAAATAGAGTAAATATTCAGAGAAGGTCTCGGTGATAAATAAAGTGATGAAATAAATAACAGTATTCTATGTTTGGATACAGTTCCTCGGATTGTACTTCCATAAATTGTTCTATATTTAGATATAATCCTTCCCTGGGACTTACTAAAATGCTATATTAAAAAGTATCATCGATTTAGAATATTGAATGAAAATATCAGACGTGTCGGATATGGTAAAGACATTAAGTACCATAATAACCATCAAACATTCGACATCTCTACTAATAATAAAGGTCAATATGTGTATGTTGACGCTCGCAGCTTAAACTATTAGCCTTATATCTACGCAATTTCATACATATTTTGGAGGAAGGGAGGGGAGAAATATGTACTTCCGGGCAATGTTATTTGAATTTTTAATTAAAATTTGTAGCAGTTGCATTACTCTTATCTTCTCTTTTGGATACTAGATGGCGATGCCTGTTTAGGCCATCCCATATACTGTCCCACAGTGCATTGCGATTGTAATGAGACGCTGAACTGTAAAGCCGCGCGCGTGAATGTCTTGCCTTTGTGTTAGTGTATGTTTAAGTGTGTGAATGTGATTATTAAAGAAATGTTTCCAACAACATTCGTCCTGTTGCTTCCTGCACAGATCATAATAATCAACATACCACCACAAATTTTAATTACTTTAAAATTAAACGAAATTTTGGCGTTTTACCGGGATAACTTTCGAAAATATACTGTAGAAAAATAGTTTTTACTGAACATTAAAATTAAAGATTATCTTTTCATTGTTAACAATATTTTATCATATAATTTCTTTCTCTTTGTAATTATTTTAAAAGTATTTTAAAGGCATTTACAACAATACATTTCATTGCTGAAGTGAAACTCAAACTGTTCGCATTTCCTCTTGGATTTTTTTCTATTGTTATAACTAAAATATGAAGATTCGGATATCTGATTCTTATTTTTTCCATGCTGAGTAAGCTCCAACATATATGCTTTTAAAATATATTTTGATATTTTGTTTTATTTAAAGTTCAGAATTAAGCAATGGTGGAAAAAGTTTCAAAGTGCCAATCATTTTAAAATATTGGTGTTTTTTCTTGTGATGTAATCTAAAAAGAAGTAGACAGAGAGTTAAGGAAATGCAAAGCACAATGAACAAGAAAGAAACAAAGCTTTTGAAATAATGTAAGTTACATATATCAATTTTTGAAGGTTAAAAATGAATTTGCTGTAGAAACAATTCAAATTTTTAGCAACCATTTATTCCAGGTGAACCAAATGGTCACCAAAGGCGGCTAGTTCAAAATATTTAAAGAAACTATTTTTTTTTCAATACATTTTACAAGGGAATTATTTAAAAAAAATAGCTTTATACATTCAAAAACATTTTGATTGAAGTAATGATGACGGGCATTATATCTCTTGACAATAACTATTAATTTATATTAATTTTTTTAGAAAATTCGTTTAGTTGTTCTAATTTTGTAATCTTATTTTGATTTTCACTCTATACATTTCCTTCAATACTAGGAATGCTATAGTCTCCTCTTACGATATTTCCTTGTTCACTAAAACACATAAATAAAGTGGTGTGTAATAGGTAAAATGATTTAC
>JAPMOR010028096.1:0-18626 GCA_026543865.1 Argiope aurantia
AAACAAAAATGCTCCAGATTCTTCTAAACAAGATCCCGATACATATAGAAAATCCCGAAAGAATAAATCTCAGACCTCACTGACACTGAAACTCGCGAAACGTGGACTTTCGCAAAAAGATCTTTTCGTAAAATTCAAATAATCGAATCTACGGAATTCAGTCGCTTTGGGATTAGCGAATCAGAATGTAGTCCATAAGGATTTAACCACCATTTTTGGTGACACGCTAACCAACCCAGATTTTAAGCTCCATCCATCTGAGCATGAAGATTCACTTGATATGAGTTGCGAAGATCTAGCAACTCCAACAAATGCACGTCCTCTTTCTTCCTCAAAACCTCTTTCATAATGGGTACCTTCGTCTCCTGGAATTGTCGCGGCATTCGCTCCAAAATGTTTGATATCAAGACCATAATCAACCAGTTTCATCCCATTTCTAATGGTGTCCAAGAAACTTTCTTGACACCCGATATTGCAATTAAATTACGTGGATACAACTGTGTTCGGAAAGATGCAGTTACAGCCTCTCACAGTTCTGGCGGTGTCTGTATCTTCACATCCAATCTGTATCCAAGTACGCCTCTCAATTTGCATACTTCTCTCCAGGCTGTGGCTGTACAAGTTCATGTGCGAATGTTGGTCACAGTCTGCTGTATCTATCTACTGCCTAATGATATCATACCTCAACAAGAACTTGATAATCTAGTGGACCAGCTTCCTTCACCCTTTATCCTTCTTGGAGATTTCAACGGCCATAGTACGTTGTGGGGTTCGGTTAGTACGAATTCTCGTGGGAGACAGATTGAGCAGTTTATTGCCAATAACTGTCTCTGTTTACTTAACAACGCAGAGAAAACATACTTTCACGACATAGAGAAGGCTTATGATAGAACATGGAGATATGGGATTTTAAAAGACCTCTTTGAACTGGATTTTCGTGGAAATTTGCCTATGTTTATACAAAACTTTTTAGAACACCGTTATTTTAGAGTTAGACTGGGAAATACTTATTCTGATGTTTATTGCCAAGAAGAGGGCGTTCCTCAGGGCTCAGTTTTAAGTGTAACCCTATTTATTTTAAAAATTAATAATATTTTATCAGTTTTACCTTCCTGCATACAAAGATCACTTTATGTGGATGATCTTCAGATCTCTTGTTCTGGTAGAGATATGAGATTTATTGAAAGACAGCTGCAAACAGCAATCAATAATATGATAGCTTGGACAAATAAAAACGGTTTTACCTTTTCTGCTCAAAAAACGTTTGGTGTTCATTTCTGTAGAAGATTGTTACATCCCGATCCGGAATTATTTATACAAGACACACCTTTAATCATGCAGAATGAATGCAAATTCCTTGGAGTAATTTTTGACAAAAAATTGACTTTCCTTCCCCATATCGCATATTTGAGGAAGACTTGTCTCAAGTCTCTAAATATTTTAAGAGTTCTCTCAAACACTGCTTGGGGCGCTGATCGCACTTGCTTATTACGCGTATATAGAAGCGTCATACGTTCAAAACTAGATTATGGGTGCATCGTTTACGGATCCACGCGACTTTCCTACCTTTCACGGCTTAATTATATCCACCATCAGGCTTTAAGACTATGCTCAGGCTCTTTCCGCACCTCTCCAGTAATGAGTTTGTATGTGGAAAATTTTGAGCCATCTTTGACTCACAGAACACGCATGCTATCCTTTTGTTATTATTTTCGAGTTTTATCAACCGAAAATAACCCTTTGAAGAAAATATTTTTGGATCACAGCATGGACAGGCTATTCAATAACCGGTCTTCATGTATACCTCCTTTAGGACTACGAATTCGCCGATTTCTTCCAGATGAATTTCAGACTCTGGATACCAGCAATAGTAATTCACTTATGACTCCTCCTTGGATCTGCAATAACATCACCTACCTGAATCCTTTTAAGAATCTATACAAAGCAGAGATATGTAGCTCTATTTTTAAATCTATTTTCTTTTCCCACAGACAATTATTTTATGATTATCTACCCATTTATACAGATGGCTCTAAATCTGATACAAATACCGGTTGTGCTTTTGTTTGTGAGAATGACATTGTAAGTTATAGACTTCATGATTTTACCTCTGTTTTTACCTCTGAATTGACAGCATTGTATATAGCACTAAAATATCTTCCTGGAAAACATCCAGTAAAAGCTATTATTTACTCTGATTCTTTGAGTGCTTTGGAATCCTTGAATGGTGGTAAGGATTCTCATGGCCTTACACGGGAAATCAAGCGTTTGCAATCCCATCTACATAGGAGGGGCTTTAGAATTTTGTTTTCATGGATACCAGCTCATGTCGGCATAACTGGTAATGAACAGGAAGATACTGCAGCTAAATGTGCTACTACGTATCGCCCTCAGCCTCTTCATTATACTGATATCAAGAGTGCACTACGTAAGTGGATGCTGAAGGCTTGGCAAAATGACTGGAATCAAGAAGTGAATAATAAACTCCACGAAGTAAAACCCTATATTACTACATGGACTTCAACTTTCAACAGAAAATTTGATGTAATTTTAACTCGATTGCGTATCGGCCATTCACGTATTACACACAGACACTTACTATTCGGCGAATATCCACCTGTTTGTGGATCCTGCAATGTTCCACTGACTATACGTCATATTTTAATTGAGTGTTCTGATTTTTATAGAGACCGTATCAACTTTTTTAACTCCTCTGATTTTAACTTGTCTTTCCTTATAGGAGAAAGACCCCATAAAAATTTGTTTCCGTTCTTGAAGAAAATCGGAATTTTTAGTGAAATTTAAATTCACTATTATACTTTTACCTACTGTTTTATCAGTTTTTTACGAGGAATTTTAGGGAAATAAATAGAAACTCAATAAGTGAACTGTGTTTTCGGTGCAGCATATCCTAGAAAAGGATCTTGAGCCAGAGAATTATCACATCCAATCCAATCGTACCTCGCCAATGCATAGTCTTTATGTTCTCTGTCATCAGTTACCACTCGGTTTACGACGTACAAAACTGTCTTCCCAGTACTACCTCCGAGCTTTGTCTATTCCGAAGCACCCCTTGTCTTCTATGACATTCCCAGTGAGTCTTCGGAGACTTTATAATGCTCGACGTTCCCACATTCTCCCATTTAGCGAGAGAGCTAAATCTCTCCTTCATGATTCAGAGCTTCATGATAAGATGATACAGACTTCTGATCTCTTTTCCTTTTCCCCATGGAATATCCCTCAGTTTTCCTTTCTAAACCCCTTCTCTGATTTTGAGAAGCAGAATACTGCCCCTTTCGTCTACCAAAATCTTTTTAATTTCCATCGTTGTCAGTATCTAGATTACTTGAAAGTTTTTATGGATGGTTCAAAGTCAGACGGTTATGTTGGTTGCGGTATTGTTTTTGATACCGATACATTCAGTTATCGTCTAGATACTTTGCCTTCTGTCCTATCTGCTGAATTACTAGCAATTTTTTATGCTCTTCAGAGGATTTCGCTCGCTTGTGAGAGTAAATTTTGTATCTATACTGACAGCATGAGCTCATTGAAAGTACTTTCTAATACTCAAAATCAGATTCATCCGGTTGCCTTGGAAATCCTGGATCTTCTAGGGATTCTACAAAACAGGGGATTTGAGATACTATTTTGTTGGATTCCGGGTCATGTCGGAATCATTGGCAATGAACTCGCGGATAATGCAGCAAAGAGGGCGTCTATATTTCTTCAGAGAGACATTCCATTCAGTGATTCGAAAAAGGCAATCCAACGCCATTTTCACTCACTCTGGCAGGAGTCATGGAACAATCAAATAAATAACAAACTACACACTATAAAACCTATTATTTCATTCTGGCCTTGTTTACCAGGGCGAGAGCTAGACGTCAAATTGTCTAGACTCCGCATTGGCCACACACGTTTTACTCATAAACATCTTTTATTCGGCGATCGAGCGCCATTCTGCATGAGATGCAAAATGATTTTAACGGTTCTTCACCTTTTAGTCGAGTGTCCTGATTTTAATCATCATCGCTTAAGATTTTTTAATACTTCAACAGTGGACATGCAAACGCTTGTGGGGGGTATATCCCCACAACAATCTTTTTAAATTTTTAAAAGCAATTGGTTTTTATCATATTATTTAACATTTTATAATGCTACCACTTTTTTATATCTTGTTCACTGTGTTAAGAGACACTGCCATGCAATTTTATCTATCAGTTTCTATTTTTACATAAATTTATATAAAAACGCGTTCTTCTTATTTTAACCGTATGTCTGGCGCAGTATGGTCAGGTGTGGCTTTTGCGCCAATAAACCTCATAATCCATCCATCCACTCTATGTCAAAGGCTTCCTTTACGTTGATGATCTTTACATATCTTGTTCAGGGGATGATATTGCGTTTATGGAACGACAACTTCAACTGGCCGTAAATAAAATCCAACAATGGTCTACTCTTAATGGATTCTCTTTCTCCTCAACGAAAATAAAGTGTATACACTTTTGTCGTAAACGCCGCCTCCATCCAGATCCTGAGATTATACTTGACGGTCAACCCATCAATGTTGTCAATGAAATTAAATTTTTAGGACTAATTTTTGATAAACTCACTTTCGGTCCACATGTTTTATATTTACGAAAGAAACTCGAAAAGGCTTTGAATATCTTAAAAGTTCTTTCAAATACATCATGGGGAGCTTCTAGAAAATCCTTGCTTCGAGTCTACAGAGCAGTTGTGCTCTCCAGAATGGATTACGGATGTGCAATATACGGTTCTGCAAGACAGAGTGTGTTAAAAAAATTAGACCCTATTCATAACTCAGCTCTCAGACTTTGCAGTGGCGCCTTTCGTACTTCTCCTGTCGAAAGTCTGTATGTCAAATGTTGTAAGCCCTCTCTCGATCAGAGACGAAAAACGCTAACTCTCCATTACTATTTTAAAATTTTATCCCCTCCATCACATCCGTTTTTTAATTACAAGCAAAATCAATTCATACTTCGCTTACAAAATGCCAGAATATCCGTCATTCCTGCATTCTTTAACAGAGCAACAAACATTCTAAACAGTTTAAACATAGAAAATATCCACGTTGTATCAAACGTAAAATATTGCCTCACTCCCTGGAAATCACATGGGCTAAAATACTTAAATCCATTTACAACTTTTGATAAAACTAATACGGCCCCTGAGATTTACCTCCAACTTTTTGCTCATCATCGTGAATCATATAAAAATTTCATTCCAATATTTACAGACGGTTCGAAATGTTCTTCATGTACTTCCTTTGCTTGTGTTTTTATCAATGATACCATCTCATTTCAACTTCACCCTTCATGTTCTATTTTTACTGCAGAAATTACTGCCATCCTTCATACATTATCTCACATTTCAAATAGTCCACCTGATAACTATATCATTTATTCAGACTCAAAAAGTGTCTTAGAATCGTTGATATCACTCCACCGTTTCTCTCATCCATTGACTTTTAGCATACTTGAACTACATGATAATCTCACTTGCAAGGGGTATCTGATTGGCGCAGTATGGCCAAATGTGGCTTTTGCGCCAATAAAGCACACAAACCAAACCAAACCAAACCAACCACTTGCAAGGGGTTCCAAGTTCTTTTCTGCTCACGGGTTCCTTCTCACGTTGGTATACCGGGAAATGAATTAGCAGACAATCTAGCGAAATCTGCTACCAGTATATTAAAATCTCCTATTCCATTAAAAGATATAAAAAATTACGTTAAATCCAGTTTGCATTTAAAATGGCAAATCCAGTGAGATCTTACAGAGGCAAATAAACTTAAAACAATAAAATATTTAATCGATTTTTGGCCTTGTTTGCCTAGTAGAAAATTTGATACCATTCTTACCAGATTAAGAATTGGCCACACACGGCTCACACATAAACATTTACTGTTGGAGGAATCCGCACCCCGATGTACAGCATGTCAATGTCCTTTGACGGTTCTTCACATTTTAATAGAATGTCCACAATTTAACAATGAACGAATTCGCTACTTTCAATCTCCTCAAATAAAATTAAAAGATATTCTTCATAAAGTACCCCATCCCCATCTTTTTACCTTTTTAAAAATGATTGGCTTTTACTTTACGATTTGATTCTTAAATAACTCTTAGATTCTCTTTTATCATGCTCTTACGTTTTATAGATTTTACAGATAGACAAGTTCAGGAAAAGGATGCAATTTAGAAAGAAATTTTTAAACTTTTAAAATAGGGTTAAATATTACCGTATGTTTGGCGCAGTTTAATCAAAAATGGTTCTTGCGCCAATAAACTCCATCAACCAAACAACCAACCTATACTCGAGATGGTTATCAAACTGACTAGTTTCTATATAGGACATATTTGCCATACTCACAGGCATCTAATTCTAGCCGAACAAACAGCCCCCTCAGGGGCTCACCTACTATAGATGAGTACGGGTGTCCCAATCCCGAGGTACCCAGGGATCTTTACTCCCTTTACGTTTACTCTCTTCTGCGCCTTCTGCTGTCTGCTGTGTCTTTCCTTCCCTCGACGGCAAGCGAGGGAGCTCTCCATTAGAAGCTGTCGCCGTTCTGTTTGCTTCTTGCTTCTCATGGACAGCCAAAAACCCCACGTGTTTGCCGTGCGTGGCAACCCATTTGACGGGTGGTACATTTTGGTCCCCGGTGTATCAATCGGCTGGTATCCCAGTCATTTGGCTGGTCTGCTCAAGGGGATCAAGCGAAGGGGTCACCTTCTGGGGCTCTGCGTTAAGGGTGGTAGACGTTCCTGGAAGTGGCCCTTAGCGTATAAGTTCTGGCTAGCATCAGGGTAAGCGCCGAGGCTGGAGGCAACCAGAGCCGGTGGCTGCCTTCCCTTGTTGGGCTCCGTGGTGGGCGGTGCCGTCGGAGCTTGAATTTTTTTCCCTTTTTGTATTTGTTTTTCAGACACTTTGCCACGTTTTCCTATCACTGAAGATACTAGATTTCTAATTTTACATACACCAAAGACTTTTCATAAAATTTCACCTTTTATAGTTCAAAGATTGATATCTTCATTTATTGGTGATGTCAAATCTACTAAAAAACTTCCGTCTGGGGATCTCCTTATTGAGACCTCATCAAAAACACAGATTACTACGATGCAGAAATTAACAAAACTTGGAGACTTCCCTGTAGAGGTAACTCCTCATAGGACACTGAATTTTTCTCGAGGGGTCATCTCCGATTTAGATCTTTTTGATTGTTCGGAGAATGAACTCATTAAGGAATTGCATTCCCAAAAAGTTTGCGCAGCTCATCGCATAAAAATTAAACGTAATGGTTCATTCATTCCAACAAAACATGTCATTCTAACTTTCAGTAGTCCGGAACTTCCAAAATTTATACGTGCTGGCTACGTACAATCCAAAGTTAAACCATATGTACCGAATCCTCTGCGTTGCTTTAAATGTCAGAGATTCGGACATTCGCAGGGAACTTGCCGCGGTAGCCGTCGATGTGCCAAATGCTCAGCTGATGATCATGAAACTTCAGTTTGCAGCTCGCAGACTTTGAAATGTTTAAACTGCTCTGGACCTCACCCTGCTTATTCTCGTGATTGTCCTAAATGGAAGATGGAGAAGGAAATCCAAAGCCTGAAAGTTAAAAAAAATATCTCCTATGCAGAAGCAAGAAAATTAGTTTTAGACAGGACACCCAAACCTGGCATTTCTTATAGTGGAGCCATGAAATCAGCATTAAAATGTACTGGCTCTCAGACAGAGACTATAGACATTATCCCTACCTGTTCCTGTAAACATTCTTCTCATGAATCGGTTAAGAGCAATAACTTGCAAAAAACTGAAACGAATCGAAATCAAACTTCAGCTTCGACAAAAATTTCTCCAACTATTTCTCGGTCCAAAGATTCTGAATTTTCTTTAGCTCGATTCCCTAAAAAGAAACGCAAGAAAGCAAAATCTCCAAGTACCAAAAGTTCTGACACTGAAGTCCCTCCTAAACCTCCAGATATCCCTATTACTTCAGATTCTATATTATCAATTTGTCCATCTACATCTGATATCTCTGATGTAGAAATGGATCAACACTTTCCTAATAAATCGCCCTCAGGCGGCCATGCGTAACTTTTTCAAACATTCCTTTGTTTTGTCTTCATGTCTGGTTTCATTTCGTGGAATTGTCGTGGGTATCGTTCTAAAACCGTCGAAATAAAATCACTTTTAAATGAATACAAGCCTGCCTGTTTCGCCTTACAAGAGACGTATTTAAAACCCTCAATAATTTCCAAAATTAGAGGATACAACTGCGTACGGAAAGATGCAAATACAAATTCAAATGCTAGTGTTTCGGGCGGTGTTTGCATTTTCACTTCTAACCTCTACCCCAGCACACCAATTATCCTTCATACCAATTTGCAGGCTGTTGCTATTCAAGTCCACATAAATAGACTTATAACAGTTTGCTGCATATATCTACCTCCACGTGAAGTGATTTCACAAGAAGAATTAAATTCTTTAATAGATCAACTTCCTGTTCCTTTCATATTGCTTGGTGATTTTAACGGACATAGCATCCTATGGGGAAATGAGAAAACTAACTCTCGTGGCCAGCAAATTGAACAATTGATTTATGATCATAATCTCTGTTTGTTAAATAGTGATGAAAAGACATATTTTCACGAGCCCACTCATTCATTTCACTCATTAGACCTTGCTATATGTTCTCCAATATTACTCCCACTTTTAAACTTTTCCGTTGGAACAGATCTTCTTAATAGTGACCATTTTCCAATTTTGATTCACCTTGCTGATATTGTTAGGATGGCACAACGACCATCTGTCTATTTATTCCAACGAGCAGATTGGGACAGCTTTCAGCAGTTGGCAACAATCACTGAGGCAATGGTTAATTGTTTGGATATCTCAGAAGCAGTTAAACAAATAACTGAGATCATACTATATGCCGCTGATAATGCAATCCCGAAAAGTTCTACCAGACCTCATAAGCTTTCAAAACCTTGGTGGAATAATGCCTGCCGTGAAGCACAGAAGGCGCAAAGTAAGCGATGGGACATATTTAGAAGGCGTCCAACAACAGAAAACCTCGTTGCATTCAAATATGCAAAGGCATGTGCTCGCAAAATACGAAGACGTAGTCAGAGAGAATATTGGATTCGATATGTCTCTCGTATTAGATCCAATATCTCTAGTAAAATATTATGGAAGAAAGTAAAGGCTGCCAATGGTATATATCAAGAATTTACCTTTCCTATTTTAAAAAAGAATTCTTTCACATACTCATCGCCACGAGACATTGCAAATATCATTGGTGAAACATTTTGCAAAGTGGCTAGCTCAGATAGCTATAATCCTACGTTTTTAAAAATAAAGAACTGTGCTGAGCGACAACTAATTAACTTTAAAATACGCCATACCCTTCCATATAACTCTGAATTCGATATGTGTGAGCTGCAAAAGGCACTTACAAAATCTAATAATACCAGCCCGGGACCCGATAAAATTTCATACCACATGCTTCGTCACTTAAGTGTTCCTTCGCTTTACAATATTCTTCGCCTTTATAACAGAATTTGGAATGAGGGAATGTTTCCTTCGCAATGGCAGGAAGCTATTATCATTCCAGTTTTGAAACCAGGGAAAGATCCGACAGATCCTTCAAACTATCGCCCTATTGCACTTACGAGCTGTCTAAGCAAAACATTTGAAAGAATGGTCAATTTCCGACTTATCCATCAACTAGAATTAGAAAAACTCATACCAATACATCAAAGTGGATTTCGCAAAAGTAGATCTACTCTAGACAATATTCTACAGCTGGAGACAGAAATCCGTAATGCATTTGTGCGCAGAAATCATTTGGTCTCGATATTCATAGATATTGAAAAAGCATATGATCAGACATGGCGTTATGGAATACTTCGAACCCTCTTTGAGTTTGGGTTTCGTGGCCAATTACCGCTTTTTATTGAAAATTTTTTATCTCGCCGTGTTTTTAAGGTCCGTGTTGGATCAACTTTATCAGATTCTTTTATTCAAATGGAAGGCGTTCCTCAGGGTAGCGTATTAAGCGTTACCCTTTTTATCATCCACATTTCAAAAATTCTTTTAATGCTTCCTTCATCAGTTTTAGGCACATTATATGTTGATGATTTACAAATTTCATGCCAGGGATCAAACATGAGACTGATTGAAAGACAACTGCAAACTGCTGTGAATAGTGTTGTCAAATGGTGTGATCAGAATGGATACAAAGTTTCATCAAGTAAAAGTAGTTGCGTCCATTTTTGTAGAAAACGTAGTATTCACCCTGAACCAGAAGTTTATATAAACAACAGAGTTCTCCCTGTGGTCCCAGAAGTTCGTTTTCTCGGGGTAATTTTTGATCGAAAGCTTTCTTTCCATCCTCACATCTCCTTTCTACGAAAGAAATGTGGAAAAATGCTAAATATTCTAAAGGTTCTCTCCAACACATCTTGGGGAGCTGATAGGACATCATTACTCCGAGTATATGAAGCTCTGATTTTATCTCGTATAGACTACGGGTGTTTAGCATATGGCTCTACCAGCAGTACTGCTTTGAAGAAACTTGATACAATTCATCATTCTGCTCTGAGGATTTGCTCTGGAGCTTTTCGCACATCCCCAGTGCAAAGCTTATATGTGATGTGCCATCAACTTCCATTATCTCTGCGTCGCCAGAAATTGTCATTGCAATATTATTTTAAAATTTCATCCATACCTAAGCATCCTTTAATTTATACCACTCTCAGTCAATTTTTAGAGCGAATTTATAATGCTCGTCCAACGGCTATCCGTCCTTTTTATGTACGCATGAAATCTTTCATTTCAGGCACAGAACTTTCTGAAGTGAGCATATTGTCTATTGACCGTTTCTACTTTCCTCCCTGGAATACACCATGCATTTCTCATATAAATCCATTCATTGGTTTCAAAAAATCTCATATTGATGCATACTCGCTTCAGCGAATATTCCTTGAGCATCGTGCCCAGTATAACAAATATAAAGCTATCTTTACGGATGGTTCGAAAACGATGAATCATGTTGGTTTCGGTGTTATTTTAGATAACACTCCTTATAATTATACTCTCCCCAAATACTGCTCAGTGTATACGGCAGAAGCAACTGCTATTTTATGTGCACTGCAAAATATTTCTTCATCTGACTGTCGCAAATTTTGCTTATACACCGACAACATGAGCGTTTTGAAACAGTTACAAAATTTTGATTATTCTTGTCATCCGATTGTTGCACAAATCCTGGAGCAACTATCAATACTGGCTAACAGAGACTTCGACATAATTTTCTGCTGGGTACCGAGTCACGTTGGAATCCATGGCAATGAGCTTGCAGATCAAGCTGCAAAATCAGCTTCAGGACCTTTCAATTTCCGTGTTCCCTTTTGTGATGTATCAAGTTATATCAAACGATACATCGATGAAAAGTGGCAAGAAGTTTGGGACACACAGGTTGATAACAAACTACATGCTATCTAACCAAAAATAAATATGTGGTCAGTTTTACCACACCGATGCGCAGATGTAAAATTAATTCGTCTACGAATCGGACACACAAGATATACCCATAGACATTTGCTGTTTGGTGAACGAGCTCCTCATTGTACGAACTGTGGAGTGATCAATTCTATTGCACATATTCTTACTCAATGTCCTAATTTTACTTTTGATCGTTTAACTCACTTTCATTCGCCTATTTTAAATTTACAGGACCTAGTGGGTGAGAAACCTCACTTAAATCTTTTTAACTTTTTAAAAGCCATTGGTTTCTTTCATAGCATTTAAAATTTGAGTTTTATTTTTCTTTTGCCAAATCATTATAAATCATAGACCTTCTAAGCTTTTGACGTTTTACAATGTATCCTTGTTTTATTTACACATTTTATGCTTCTATGATGGAACTATCTAAATATCCTTGTGAATGGCGCAGCTTGTCCTAAATTGGACCTTGTGCCAGAAAAACTTAACTATACCATACCATACCATACCGAAAAAACAGCAACGTGTCGTCAGTCAGAGGCAGGCAGTCGGTCCCTTTCCTTTTGTCGCCAGAGTCAGAGGCAGGCGGTCTGTCCCTTTTCTTTCGTCGCCAGAGGCAGGCGGTCTGTCCCTTTTCTTTTGTCGACAGAGGCAAGCGGTCTGTCCCTTTTCTTTTGTCGCCAGGGACAGGCGGTCAGTCGGGCAGAGGCAGTTCCTCCACAATAGTCTGGCAAGAGATTTAAGTGGCTTCGCAATAGTCGGGCAGGAGCTTAGCCAGTAGTCAAAGCAGCCTGGCAGCAGACAAATGCGCCAAAAATTACTTCAGCAGACACATTTTGAGCAGAACTCAAGGCAGCGCAGTCAAATCTCAATTTGGGGCAGCAGCAAGTACAAGTAAGAAGGTTGCATATATTAACTTTAAAGTCTTCAAAGTTTACAGTATTATGATAAACAACCTTTTGATTAAATTCATTTTATAAGAATTCTATGGGAGAACTTCAATTGGCAAACGATTTACTCTAATTTAAAGAACATTCATATTACCTTTTCTGATTAATTTTAATGATTTAAAAACTTAATACCTGAAGATAAAGGCTTTTGAGAAACAATGAAATTTTTAACAATGGCTTTAAAAATATATAATAGTATATAATTTCATTTGATGCCTGCCTATGGCATTCTAACATTATTTTTAAAAAAGAACCTTTGAGAAAAGAATTTTTTTTGCAATAAATACAACAAATAGTTACAGATGGAATACTGATAAAACTTCCTTTGCAGCCAAGAAATTGTGAACTCAAATTCTATAATAATATTTTCCCAAAAAAAAACTACTTAAACATATTTTAAAGTTTTCTATTTACTCGGAGTTGTGGAAAATTAAATTTATTTTAACTTTTCTAAGAGATTTAATTTTTTTCTATGAGATTTAAAAATATTTTTTCAATATTTTTTTTTAATTTATGAGTTGTAAATAAAGATCTGAATTTTTGAAAAAAAATTGCAGAAATTGTAACATTTCAGGATATCAAGAGTTTTTCATTTTTATCAAATATTTCATATATTATATATATATTCCGATTAATTATTATTAACAACATTGACCATAGCATATTTGATACTTGAACATTTCACTGTTCAGTTATGTTTTCCATCAAAAGAAATTGGTCTATTTTTCTTAGAAACTCGACTCTATCATGAATATTTATTCGTCATTGATGGAAATAGTCTGAACTGAATCAACTACAGAAAAAAATTCCAGTTTTACAGTTATTTAAAATGAATTTGTTTGAAATATTAATTTGACCACTAGTGGATGAAGATTAAAATGTTACATAAATGCATAAAAGATGACAAATTTCCTTTCCGGTTTGTTAGATTTATTCATTGTTTATAACAGACTGTTCACTGAAATAAACAATCGAAACAAAGTATATTTCTAAGAAAATCACCGCGTGAAGTGCAGTATTTAAATTTGAACTAATTTTTTTTTTAATTTTATTAATTCCAAATAACTGGCAACTCTAAGCAACGAGCAACGAAAATATATTCGAGAACAATATCCGCTATGTGCAAGGAATATGTAAACTAATAAATCCTCGGAATTTTACAGGAAACAAAGGAATTTTGTAATGAAGGTCATATTTCTTCTCATCGTATGACAAATATTCTTGTGACATTTGGAATAGGTTATGATTAAAATAAATCAAATAAAAATATTTTCTTTTTCAAAACAAATTGATTTCATTCTGTATTTCATTATTCGCCTTAACTTTAAATTGCATTGGCAAATTTTTCCTGCGTTTTTTATTTTATATAAAGGCTGTAATAAGAAAAGTACTTATGCTAAAATTTGTTAAGTATTCATTCCGAAATATTTCAGTCGAAAGCCGTTATTTTGTTTTTCAAAAAAACTTAATTTAGAGGAAATGCACTTTCATTTTATCTAAATATTAACAAATTCTAAAGTTAGATGCGCATGAAAATTTTTCAGAAACTTTGAGAATAGTCTTATGCACGGAATTATGCACTTTACTTTCTTTCGCCACAGAATATCCCCGAACTTGGAATCTCCAGGATTCCCTGTCAGTTGAAAGGATATACGTAGGAGTATTTATTAAGATAAAAAAAAATACATATGTCAATATACAATTAAGACATAAAATATCATCAATACACATAAAAATTAACCCCTCAGGGGCTCACCTACTATAGGTGAGTACGGGTGTCCCAATCCCGAGGTACCCAGGGATCTTTACTCCCTTCATCTTCAAACTCCCCTATGCCTTCTGCTTTCTGCTGTTTTTTCCTTCCCTCGACGGCAAGCGAGGGAGCTCTCCATGAGAAGCTGTCGCCGGTCTGTTTGCTTCTTGCTTCTCATGGACAACCAAAACCCCACGTGTTTGCCGTGCGTGGCAACCCATTTGACAGACGGGTGGTGTACTGTGGTCCCCGGTGTATCAATCGGCTGGTAGCTAGTCACATTAGTGGCTAATCTGCTAGGAATCAAGCGAAGGGGTTACTTCTTGGGCTTGGCGTTAAGGGTGGTCACTGTCCCCGGGGGTAACTCCGAGCGTATAGGTTCCGGCTAGCACTAGGGTAAGTGCCGAGGCTGGAAATGGCCAGAGCCGGTGGCTGCCTTCCCTTGTTGGGCTCCGTGGTGGGCGGTGCCGTCGGGCCCGAATCTTCTTTAATATCGTATTGCTCCTCCTAAAAAGTCTCCCTTCAGTGGGCAACAAAGAACAATGAAACTTTCCCAAAATCTTCCAATATTTGACTCTTTTTTTGTTATTAAACGAATATCAGACAATAACGAATCTTTCAACTCAGTTTCGCCTTTCCTTGTTCAGAAGGCTATCTCTGCAACAGTTGGCGAGGTCTCCTCAATTCGCAAAATGCGTTCAGGGGATTTGCTGGTGCAGGTTAGTACTAAGAAGCAATCGCACCAAATTTTAAAGTTAAAAGCGCTGGCCACAATACCTGTTTCTGTTCAACCACATGTAGCATTGAATTATTCAAAAGGCGTGATCACTTGCGGCGAATTATTTAATGTGCCGCTTGAAGAAATATTGAAGGAATTACAGGGACAAGGAGTGACACATGTACGCCGCATAACTATTCGGCGGGATGGACAACTCCTTGATACTAAGCATCTTATACTAACGTTCCATTCTCCTAAACTACCAGAATATATCTATACCGGGTATATGAAACTTCCAGTGAGGCAATACATTCCAAACCCCTTAAGATGTTTCCAGTGTCAGCGTTTCGGCCACTCGAAGGTAAATTGCCGCGGGACTATCACATGCGCCCGCTGCGCTGAGAAAGGCCATGACAGCCAGAAGTGTACCTCACAAGAAAAGTGTGTGAACTGCGATGGCGCACACTCATCTTTTTCACGGGCATGCAAACGATGGACTCTCGAGAAGCAAATCATAACACTTAAAATAAAGGAAAGCATATCTTATCCTGAAGCTAGACGAAAGGTCTTAGCTGAAACTCCAACGCCAGGCTTAAGCTATGCATCTGCCGTCCAAAAAACATTTTGTGCGAATTGCTCATGTCCAAACTGTATCAAAAGTAAGCCTCAAACCAATCCACCTGAGAAAACATCAGACTCTGACACTGAAAAATCAACAGTAAGTGCTCCTGAAACTTGCAAACCGGAAACAAATAAACATAAAGTCAAATCTAGCAAATCAATGAAACTAAAGCTTGCAAAACGCGGGCTTAAGCAAAACGACCTCCCAATAAAGTTAAAGAAATCGACATCAAAAAATTCCGTAGCCTTGGGACTAGCTACACAAGGTAAAGTCCACAAGGACCTAACGTCCATCTTTGGTGAAAAGCTGAATAACCCAGATATAAAACCCCTCAGGGGCTCACCTACTATAGGTGAGTACGGGTGTCCCAATCCCGAGGTACCCAGGGATCTTTACTCCCTTTATGATTTACTCTCCACTACGCCTTCTGCTGTCTCCTTGTTTTTTCTTTCCCTCGACGGCAAGCGAGGGAGCTCTCCATGAGAAGCTGTCGCCGCTCTGTTTGCTTCCTGCTTCTCATGGACAGCAAATACCCCCACGTGTTTGCCGTGCGTGGCGACCCATTGGACGGGTGGTGCACTGTGGTCCCCGGTGTATCAATCGGCTGGTCGCTAGCCACCTGAGTGGTTAGTTTGCTAGGGATCAAGCGAAGGGGCTACTCCTTGGGCTTGGCGTTAAGGGTGGTCACTGTCCCCGGGGGTAGCTCCCAGCGTATAGGTACCGATTAGCACTAGGGTGGATGCCGAGGCTGGGAATGACCAGAGCCGGTAATTGCCTTCCCTTGTTGGGCTCCGTGGTGGGCGGTGCCGTCGGGCCCGAATCTCTTTCAATGTCGTATGGGCTCTTCCAAACGTGGTCCCTTCGGTGGGCGTCGTATTATTCCAAATACCTTAACTATTCCAAATCACGATTCCTTTTTTGTTATCAAGCGTGTTTCCGAAAAGAATGAAAATTTTAATTCTGTATCACCTTTTCTTGTACAGAGGGCATTCACAGCAACCGTAGGCGAGGTTTCTTCAATCCGAAAAATGCGTTCTGGTGACTTGCTGGTTGAAGTGAATTCAAAAAAGCAAGCCCAGCAAATATTAAAATTGAAAGCTTTGGCTACCATTCCCGTTACAGTCAGTTCACACACATCATTAAATTATTCTAAAGGCGTTATAACCTGCGGGGAATTGTATAATGTTCCCCTTGAAGAAATATCTGCAGAACTAAAACATCAAGGTGTCACAAATGTACAACAGATTTCTATACGGCGGGATGGACAAATCCTTCCCACTAAACATTATATACTCACCTTCCATAGTCCAAGTTTACCAGAATTTATCTATGCAGGCTATATAAAATTACCAGTAAGACATTATATTCCTAACCCGTTGAGATGTTTTCAGTGTCAGCGTTTCGGCCACTCTAAAGCCAACTGCCGCGGGACTCTCACTTGCGCCCGTTGTGCTGAGAAAGGGCACGATAGTCAGCAGTGTTCCGCACCTGAAAAGTGTGTGAACTGTGGTGGCAATCACACTTCCTTTTCTAGATCGTGCGAACGCTGGACACTTGAGAAAAAAATCATTACAGTGAAAATAAAAGAAGCATTATCTTACCCTGAAGCCAGAAAGAAAATTTTATCTCAAACACCGACTCCCGGTCTGAGTTATGCCTCCGCCGTACAGAAATCGTTTTGTGTAAACTGTACGTGCCAGAATTGTCTCAAAAATCCTAGCCATTCTAAAACAAGTACAAAAACATCGGATTCCGATTCTGAATCAAACACCAACCCCACTTTAGAAATTCGTAGACCTGAAAAGGTCGTAACAAAATCAAAATCTCAAAATTCCCTGAAGTTGAAGCTTTCTAAACGTGGCCTCTCAAAAACAAGTTTGCCTTCGAAGTTGAAATTGCCTAAAGGTCAGAAATCCGTCGCTTTGGGACTTGCGACGCAGGGCATAGTCCATAAGGACTTGACATCTATTTTTGGTGAAGCACCCAAAAGTCCTGAATTCAACGCGCTTCATCCGTCTGAAGAAGAGGATGAAGAAATGAGTTGCGATGTCTCGCAACACTCAAACACCGTCACCAATACCTTTAAAACAAAAAGAACCTCTTAATGGGTACCTTTCTTTCATGGAATTGTCGTGGTCTTAGAACAAAACTACAAGACATCAAATCAATTATCAACACATTTCATCCCTTTTGCTTTGGCTTCCAAGAAACTTTCTTGAAGCCAAATATACCGTTAAAACTGCGTGGCTATAATTGTGTGCGGAAAGATGCAGTCTCTGGATCTCGTAGTTCGGGAGGAGTCTGTATTCTAACATCAAATCTGTATCCGAGCACACCTCTCTTATTACACACTTCCCTGCAGGCTGTGGCTGTGCAAATTCATACTCGAACACTGGTTACAGTCTGCTGCATCTACTTGCCACCACATGATGTCATAAGTCAGCAAGAACTTAACAAAATAGTAGACCAGCTTCCCAAACCGTATTTATTAATAGGCGATTTCAATGCTCATAGCACCTTCTGGGGCTCAGAAAATACGAACTCTCGAGGGAGACAGATTGAGCAATTTATTGCCAATAACTGTCTCTGCCTACTGAATAACGGAGAAAAAACATACTTCCACGAGCCAACACGTACATTCCATAGCATCGATCTTGCCATTTGCTCTCCTGAGTTATTGCCATTGCTGAAATTTAAAGTCGGAGATGATCTTTATGGTAGTGATCATTTCCCTTTAATTGTTTCTCAAGTCGATAGAAATAGTGGAACTCGTCCTCCACAACATTTCCTTTTCGAGCAAGCAGACTGGTCCGTATATACAAAATTGGCAGATATTACTCAGGAAATAGTCAGCACTACAGACATTTCGGAAACCGTGCAAAATATCATTGATGTCTTGATTAACGCCGCTAATAAATCCATTCCTAAAAATTCACCAGGTTCATGAAAATTTCGAAGACCTTGGTGGAATAAAGCATGTCACGACAGTCACAAACAGCAGAAGAAATTATGGAACGTCTTCAGAAGGTACCCAACGACGGAAAACCT
>JAPMOR010028099.1:0-153530 GCA_026543865.1 Argiope aurantia
GGAACATGAGAGGATACTTCTTATTTACATTCTAATTGATTTTTCTAGTATGTATTTCTCCTGCTGTCTAATTTATTATTTTGTCGTCGCCGTTGTTGTTTTCTTCCTTCATAGTTAAGTGTGAATGAATAATAATAGAGGAAGCATTTCCTTTCCTACAATTATTGATATGTAATGTGAAATCATTCCTCGAAAATTACATTTTATGCTGTGTCATTATTGCCTATGAAAAATTATTATTACAGGAAAAAAGAAACCTTTTACAACTTAGTGAATATTCTTCTTCAAAATAAGTTTTCAAAAACATTAATATTTTCTAATTTAATTTAGAATGTTTTCACTGTGAATCAGAAATTAATACTTTTCATATAAATCAGCGAATCTCTGTGGAGCCATTCTGTTATTTCACTACAAAAAAAAAGGACTCTTTTTGTTGTTGTACTTGGTTGTGTACCAATTTTTCAGTCCCCTTAGAGCTTCAAGTGTTAATGCTTTTCTTAACAGTAACAAACTTTAAATGGAACTTTACAATGCCTGTACCCTTCAAAGTATGCATAGAAAAAGTCAAGCATTGTTAAAAGTAGACAGTATCTTGAGAGTATAAGAAAAAAATGCAAAACGAACTTTTTTTCTAACCTTTTGTTTCTGATCATGGACTGAGCCAATGTATATATTTAATTTTTTAAAAAATTATTTATTTATATATTTTTTTTTGCCTTTAAAATTCTTTTATTTTTATTTTTCTATTTACTTTTTTTTTCTAAATTAAAATTGCCTATCTTTGGTAAATTTTATTATTTATTAATTATGCTTCACTGATAGTGTGGAATCTTATATAGGCTGTTCTGATTGAACCATTTAGATCATGTTTTCTTTTTATGCCTGCTCTTTTATTTTTTTTTTGTCCCGGCTTTTTTATTTATTTATTTTTGATTATCTTTAGTTTCTTTTGCATGTAGTATACATGCGTATTAAAGATTTTTTTTTTTGAATGGCTAGTCCTTCGACAGTTCTTTAAATTCCATTTTTCATCTTAATTATCAGCTTTTTACTGGTGTAACGCCACTCCTGGCACACTCCTAATCATCATTAGAATGCATCAGAATATTTGTGAATTGCGAACTTTCTATAACTGTGATGTTAAGTTCCCCGTCTCCGTTATATTTACGATCATATTTATACCCGTACTAAAATAAAGAATAAAATGAAGTACTTAAGGGGTTGCTGATAATATCCATAAGTACAGAGCAGAGGACCAAAAGACACACTTTGTTATAACCTATAGACTGACTTATTTCTCCAGAAATGTAGGAAGTCTAATTATAATTAAAACTTTTGCAGCGTCAGATTCTTTATATTTAAGCAGATCAAACAAAATACTTCACTTAATATTTGCAAATTTAATGTTGCTATCCTATACTAAAGCAATAAAATTTTGTATTGGGACAGCATTATCACAGATTTTCTGAAAGAATTTTTTAAATCCGAATTTTAATGTGAGGTAATATTTCGATAGTGATTATATTTAAATAAGAGAGTATTTAAGAGAATGATGGTCTTTAGTAAAACTTTTTAACATGCAACTTCGTCTTATAATGAACATTAAATTTTGCAATGCTTAAGAAAATAAACATAGGCATAAAGAACCAAAGAAATAAAGTTTAGGACCTCTTATCCGAAAGATGGTATCGTGGCAATTTTTTAGGTTTGATTCGTTTAATTTTATTAAAATTTGTTCTTCATTACATAGCTTAGATAATGTGCATGTGTACGGAAAAAAAATATTTTTAATATCATTTGTAACGTGTGTCAGTATAAGCACAGGTACTTAAACGATAAAAAGTATTATTGTAAAATATATTATTAAATGTTTCAAATTTATTAAAATTAAAGGAAGAATATATACCGATTTAAAATTGATATTACTAAAAAGCATATTCTTCAGATTTTGATTTGAATTCAAAATGATTTTTGTCCAATAATATGCTCCAAGTTAAGGAGCATATTATTTGACAAAAATTTGAACGTTGATTTTTTATTGATTTCTGTTTAATATGATTATCAAAAAAAGTTTCTAAAATTTTAAACAATTAAACAAGAAATAGCAATCTACCAAATTGTGGTCTCTTTAGGCCCTACTGTCTAAGTTCAACGGTCAAGGTGGAGTGCTTTGAACACTATTTTTTGCTGGCGTGTCACTATTTACAAATGATATACCAAGCTATAAATTTTCGTTAAAATATTGTGTATTTCTTAAACGTTTTTAATAATTGATAATTATTATTCAAACATACACTCTGCAGTTTAGAGCCCTATGTTTTGTAGAATTTGGTAACATGAATTTCAAATTTTACAAATTGAAATTCATTCATAAATCAGCAAACCTGAAATCAATTCAATCTCTTTCATTTACTGAACAAATTTACGATTTTAATCATAACCAAACTAGTTATGGTACAGTTGAAGCTTCAAACAAATTTAAGCTATAATCCGATTATTGGACAAACGTTCCAAAACCACTAGTTTTTTTTTTTTAATGAAAAAAAAGTTTTCAAAGTGTTCAAAGTAGGAAATCCTGGATATCTACTGCGGATAAATTTAAAAAAAGGCACTCTTTTTCGTTAGTTAGATTTTTTTTCAAATATTAAGGAAAATTCAACATTTATATCGCATATTTCCATTTGTACCACGCTGTACATCTGCGCCCTACGTTCCCGCTTCAGCAAAGCCAGTATGGCTCAAGTTGGGTGAGAGGTTTTATAGTCTGTGACCATTAAATCGTAACCTCTCCTCCTCACCCAGTGAATGTCCTGCTACAAATCGATGGAGCCGCGGGCTTAATTTTAGAAAAAGCTGGGCCTTTCTGCGAACTATTCCCTAATGGATTTCTCGAAACACATTCCAGAGGATACATAGAATGGTGGTTTCGAAATGGTGCCGTTCGCTATATAAGGCAGTCTATTTTCAAGCAGTTGGAAAGAGAATATCTATTCTTCTTGCAGTCCTCTTCAATAAAAGACTGGAGGTGGAATTTTTCATAACGGAAGTGAGATTCGTGAAATGTTGAAGCAGCATTGTTTCTTTTGAAAGAACTTTCATTTATCAGTTATTGAGTGGGATTTAGTGTTCGTTTCTCGGCGATTTTTGTTCATCTGTTGTTGATTATGCGGCCATGTGTTTGTCAAAATAAAAGTATGCTTTCTATTTTTTGGCACTTTTCGAATACCTTTGAATATTGTCCTGAAAACTTATCCTCATAAAAAAATGGCATTTTAGAAAGTAACGCATTAATGTATCGTAATAACCAGAGGGATGGGGGATATTCTTTTGAGAACATCCTTTAAAAAAAATCATCGAGTGAATATAAAGAAAAAGCGAAAATCAGTTATCTACGAATCTTCATGTAACTGAGTATTGAAATACTAAGAGTTTGTTCAAATAGTAATATGTTAGTACATGTGGACTCATGTTTACAATTTCGAATAAGTTTGGAAACCTAATAAAATACAGTATTCATGAATTAAAATTTAAATTCTATTAATCGATTTTCGCTAATCCCTGTAGATTACGGCATTTATTGCAACTATTCGTATCAACTCAAATAATTTAGTACTTGTGCTTACTATATTGTAATGGCATCTACTTTTAGTAATATTGCAAGAATTTCTTTTATTATATTTCGTGTACATTAGAGTAAAAAAAAAGGGAGTGATGAGAAGCTTCTGGTATTGTGGTTGGTTCTCACCGCTCGTGTGAATACAGAAATGATATGGGGGCAGCTACTACTTGCCAATGAGACGTACCTCCCAGGGGAGGGGTTGTACCGTGACCAGTGATGGAATAAACCTCAGTTCCCTCCAATGATTTTGTGACTGCCTGGTCATTCAGATCTATCCTTGTACCTCATGACGGTTCAGATTAGTCAGCTTGTAATAGTAATGAAGTGCATGTATGTTTCATACACTTTCCTAAAACCTGGATTTTAAAATTTAATGTAGAAAATTTTTGTTTCCTGTTTTGTATTATTTTGGATGATTTTACGTCCTTTACGATGTTATAACATTGAAATTTGTTGAGGGAATGCCAGTTCATGCTAATCGTTTAACCGCAATTCAAAATTATTAAGTCCTACCCCAAAAATAGTGCCCATATTACAATATCAAACTAGTATGTTAATATAATTAAATTACAACTGTGCCTTCCTTTTCGGACCAGATTAAGAAACCTTTTATAAATGAATGATTAATAATTGATTGAATTTTAATGAAGGCTTCTTTATTCTCAGATTACAGAAAATTAGTGTCACTCCATATGTTTTAGCAATCTATTGCAAATTAGAAAGTAGCTTTTAATTTAATAAAACTGATCAGTTAAGATCCTTGTTGTTAACTAAAGTTACAATTATATTTGATATCTAATATACTTTAAACTGTGTTAATTTGAGTTTCATAAATATGATTAGTACTTCGATATATATTGGTACTTCCAGCACTGTTGCTACGGATCGATATTTTGCCTTTTAAAGTCTACGTAGACATTCGGTTAGAAAATAGATGTCTTAGCTATTCTAGAATACCATAAATTTTTCCTGTTCTGTTCTTTCCCACAAAATCGAATCCCCTTCCATTCACTTAGTGTCTTAAATTCTGTACGTAAAGGCGTCGTCTATTCAAATCGTGGGGGTGAGAGGTTTTATGGCTGCTTTTAAATTGCATCACGTGCCCGGAGGCTTGTCCTGGTGTTCGTGTCACGGAAACTAATGCGGCGCACACCCATCACCAAGAGAGGATGTCCAAACACAGCACTAACTCATTCCGACATGTGTTTCCGTGCTGGCACGAGTTTTTCCATCCTTCCATCGCCTCCCCGAAGCACCAAATAAGATAAAGGAAATCTAAAATATTATGTTTCAGTATTTTCAATATGATGTAGCTGCAATAATAGGAAAAGCTAAAGCAAATGCTTAGTTTGAAGTTTTTGCATTTTGTATCAGGATAATGAATATTCATTGCATAATAAATATGTGTATTATATATTGTAATGTAAATCTGTCCGATGGGTGCATGGTGCAATAATTCCTTGCATGAAGCAATAAGTCCAGTACAACAATAGTAAAAACTAAAGCTAATGCTTAGTTTGAAAAATTTGCTTTTTGTATTAGAATAATGAATATTCATTGGATAATGAAGATTTGTATTCCATACTGTAACGTAAATCTGACCGATGGGTAGACTGTGCAATAAGTCCAACAGCTCGATAAAATACATTCCCTAAAACACACGTAACACAAGTAGTAAAACAGAGCCGAAGAGTATACAAAAACAACACTTGCAGAAATATGTAACATTAGGAAACTGCAAATCGTTATTGCAACCGCTATACCATTCAGAGTGCATCTAAACATTTTGCTCTGCTACCGACACTCCAAAAAATGAATTCTCTCATCGATGAGCACATCGTAGTCTTCCTACAGGTCTGGAATTTTCTGGAAGAATATCTGGACCTCTGCTTCTAATAGAGATATCACCATAAACCTTGTGTGTACTAGAATCTTTTGTTCTATTCATTGCTGAATTTGTGCCAAGCTAGAGAAGATTATTGATCAGACATTCATTCAACATCCATTGAAAATATATAAATCTCTTTTCATGGATGATACTCATATTGCTGGAAAGCTATGCAATATGTAAATCAATATACAACAAATTTCTGGAAAGACTCATTACTGTAATTTTCAAGTTGTATTACTAGCATAAGAAAAATTATTTTGCAGGATTTACATTTATTGCTATATGAGCCACTAACTTAGTTTTGCTTTGTGATCGGATGGTCAAAAGTTCTATCCCAATTTTCAATAAAAATCTGCTTCCCGTATTTTCCTATTTGATCCGTCTCAGTCAAATATCCTAGTTACTGTCAAAGTTAGACGAGTGTCCTGTTCAGATATTGTTAACAGGCCACAATGCACAGTGCCATTCGTCCTAAAATAGATCGTGCAATTTCGAAACGCTTTGTTAATCTAAATAAATTAAAACAATAAAAATCACCTCCGAAACGGATCAAAGTTGATGAACACTGAAGTATATTGATACTTCGCAATTAAGTTACATAATAATACTATTGCCAGTTTTCTGCCAATAATTCCAAATCTTCTTCTACCAAAGAACCAAATCTTCATCTACTTAATCTTTTTTTCTAAGTAATGTTTGTTTGTCAATCCTGCCGATGCAGTTTTTGTCATTTATAATCTACATAATTACAGTTTATTGATCGTAGCAGCTAATTTCTTAAAAATCTAATCATACCTTTCAGCAATAAAGACTTTAAACTGTCAGAAAGTGTACACTTTGCGAATTAGAGGCTTCATATGAAACCATTTTGACTATTTACTGAGGCTTTTTGTTTAAACAAAAACATAGAACAAAGGAAAAGTATCAAAGCATTGCATATAGAAATAAAAATTATATATTTATAAACATAGTCTACTGTAAAACAGCAATAATTTAGAATTTATTTCTACGACTTATTTTATATCAGCTAACAAAGAAAATCGCCAATAAAAAAAAGATAAAATGCAACGCAACTTGAATATATATATATTAGAAATTCGTGGCCGAATCGAAGAAATTTTTGAAATTTTTTACTTTGTTTATTTCATCATAGGAGCCATATTATGTATAAGGAAGAAACGATGGGATGTGTCAATCTATATCGCGATATAAGAGCAGAAGAGGCCACAAATTTTCCCTTCACTGATTTTACTATGAGATTTTGATAGGGATTTCTTAGACACATGTAGTCTTAAGAAAGGGAAATTTAGATATCTTTATAAGAATGTGGTAAACACTAAGGATTTTTATCGCTTCACTCGAAGCGTGGAAAAATGCTGAGATTTGCAGTTTTATAGAGCACGTGTGAAAAGTAATTAAATAAAAAGTGTAATTGGATCAAAAAATAAGAGACCATTTTAGAATGAAGTTAATATGAAAATTAGAAAAAATTAATTATTATTAAAATTAGATTGAGATATCATTACATTATATATATTATGAACTATTATTTCATTTTAATCCTTTAAATAACAAAATATTATTATAGAAGCTAATTAATCTTTTTATTACAGTCTTCTTGAAAAATAATATTTTTGATGTTTTTATTCCTTTTCTTAATATAAACATTCGTTACTAATTTTGTGAATTGTTGTGTAGGCATTTTGGGATTATTTTTAGCAAGGTCTGAAAATTTTTTTTATAAAGTTACCGGCTATTTAAAAAACTCGATACTCCTAATTTTGTTGTCGAAATTTTTCTCCTATATTATATTTGAAAATTGGTAACTCAGTTTCAACATCCATTGTATCCTTAAAAGAAACAAACAACTTGGCATTTTCTTTTACGTTTGACCGTGATGCAACCTTCGTTGAAATGTTCATCCTAACATTTTTCTTTGCCAAAACTTTTTCCCCATCACCCAGAATTGCAGATTGTTGCATTATTCCTTGTCACATGTCAAAAGTGCCTTTCCCTTAAATAATTTCCCCATCCGTTATCATTTTTCCTTTCTTCCGTGTTGTCTTTAATTTAAAGTTAATTACAATGTCCAAAGTCTCCAATTTCAAGAGAGCTGTCGTGTTCGCTTGGAATTTTTCCAACTTTTAAACATTCGGAAGTGCCAGACATAAAACGGAGGGTTATTGTTGATGAAAATAAGGTAAACTAAAGAAGAATCTATTGAAAACAATGATTTGCATCTTTCTTGTTTGATACGTTGCAAATGAAAGGGCTTAATATGCATAATTGAGTGAAGGACGGAACAAATCCGAATTTTAACAAACGTTTAATGAATACGCAGATTTTATTAAACGTTTGTATCAGAATTTTTAAAAATAGGTGCATTTTTCTTTATATCCCTTTTACTATCATCATTTCCTATAGACAATGCATAAACAGTTTCCCTCAACTTAATTACTAACTTTCGAAGTGTAATTTTTTTTCTTTCTATAAAATGGAATTAATGAGTGAGTTGGTCTTTTTTGAAATAAAGGGTGTTCCAAAATTAACGCAAGATTTGAATTTGCCACCATTCGTACAGTAAAGTGTTGGAAACCCTATTAAAAAATCCATTTGATAGCTGATAATTTAGGGTTAGTAAAAATGAGCCTTACACGATAGAACAACGAGTTAAAACAAGATTTAAATTAATTTTTTTGAAAAAAAAACATAGTTTTTCTTTCTTTTTGAAGTGTTATATTTTTATTGAATGGTAATGTACATAGGATAGGGCTATTTATGGAATAACACTTCCATACATGGCCCTATCTTATACTCCATGACTTTGCTGACACATACACACTCTTTTATCGAAATTTCCCATGGCAGTTTTGCATAAATGTGGCTGAACTAAGTTGATGCAGCGTTGAATTTCGCGCGTGCTTGCGGGCTTATTAGCATAGACCTTTGCCTTCAAATAACCTCATAATAAAGAAATCCAATGGTGTTAAATGACACGATCTAGGGTGCCAATTCGCAAATTTTTGAACTGCGACCTTCAGATTTTCATTATTTTTGAATTATTGTTCAACGATGAAAATATGTTGTTCCATCATGTAACACTCCATTTTTACTAACCCTAAACTATCAGCAGTCAAATGGTTTTTTAATAGGGTTGTCAACACTTTACTACACAAATGGTGGCAAATTCAATTATTGCGTTCATTTTGGGATACCCTTTAGTATTGTGTAAGAGTAGCTCTGCGTAGATTGTTTCTACTCGTGACTTCCTCTTTGGGAGTGAAAAATCCGATCGTGTACTCCCTCCGACTTTCACATAGACAATAAAGGACTCTTTATAAAGGCAACCGTCTTTTTGATGGCCCTTAGAAAGAATCTGCCTAGCCCGAACACATCACGATGGATGAAAAGGCAGCGGCAAAATCTCGAAGGCCGTGACAAAATCCAAACGCGAAAATGTTTCCCCGCTACTTGTATACTTATCACTAAGTTTGGTTTCAAGATAACATACCAAATTTCAATTAAAATAGTCGATAAGATTTTTGCTGGTATTTTGTCGTTCGCATATACGCGACAGATGGACATGCCCCTATATTTGCATTAACTTGTTGAGGAATTTGCCCCGAAATTTAATATAGATATACAGTTTTCATGGTAAATTTGTATTCCAAATTTTTCCCTTTTACCTCTTGCCACTTTGTATTTTTGTATTATTGTATCTTTGTGCACATAAACAATTATTCAGTCTTGTTGATAGGGTTTGCTCAAAATTTGATAGAAATGTTAAAATTTTGGAGGGGGACCAACATGGTATTTGATTTCATCCGACTAATTTGTTTCGTTTAAATTAGTTTTCCTACAGCAGACAGACTTGAATTGTTCTTTTCCGACTCGGGAAGGTCTGAAACGTCGAGTCGAAATTTCGAAGTCGAATATTTTGACGACTATTTTGTCTTTTATATACTTAATATACGTGGAAGTTAAAATCCATACTTTAACCTTATTAAAAATTATCCCTCGTGGGGCACCTCGTAAGAATGAGTAGCTTCCGGCATGGTGGTTGGTTCTCGCCATCCTAGTGGGTATAGTAAAAGGTCGACGCCTCGCATCGATGACGGGATATACTTCCCATGGGAAGCGTTGTACCGTGGCCCTTAGGACTCAACCACACAAAAAAATCCTGTCGATACTGCTACGTTCAGTTGTGGCGGTGTGGTCTGCTGTACGCTAGAGTGTTGCTGTCGCGGCAGTCTGGTCATCCAAATTTTTCCGTGTGCCTTCGGGCGGGTCGGAGTAACCGGTTGTAGCTTACTAAAAATTCCGCTTCTTTTCGACTTGCCTATCTGGTCCTCACAAAGATATGCCATATATGCATGCCTGATGGTTTTGAAATCTTTCAAGGTTAATTGCCCTTATATCTATGTGAAGCCAAAATTTTTAAGGAAATTTGCCGACTCGAGTATCGCCCTTGTCATCTGAAGAATGGTCGAGATTTGTGAGGTGCAAATAAACTTTCTTGTTGCTTCAAAATGTTACCTAAATCCAACTAAATTCTAATATTTCGCTAAATTTAACGTAAGCGTACAGCACCTGATGACATTATAATTCTTTTTCTCACTAAATGTCTGAAATTCCTTCCAAAAATGTGAACTTAATGCACCAGTTCCACACCATTTATATTAACATAAAAATCAAGAATTCGAAATATCTCATGTTCTATCGCCAATCCCGAAAAGAGGCACCAAACTGTGTCACCGGGGACACGCGAGGGAAGCACGCACACCCTCTGCGGGAGTCTGAGTTTTCACATCCGACTCATGCATTTTTAAGGCACCCTCTTCTGTGCACCACCACATTCCAGAGCAGCTGATCTTTTTTACCTAAACGGCTGAATGCGCATGCGCATTAAATTCGATTTCGTTCGTACTATTCGTTTATCTTTTTACATATCGTGTAAGATAATGACGAGAGCCTTTGTATAATTAATTCTTCCGGCTCCGTTCATCTGGAATTGGTTGGCTAATTTTTCACTCCACTGAAAGTTCATCGATTTTTTCGGTTTGGCAGTAGATGTATATAATCAGCTGTAGGGCGAAAACTTCTAAGGCCAACACCCCAGAAGAATATATATTAATTCTTCGCTCACTGTTGATCATTTATTTATTATTGGCGATTATTCGTAAATATATCTTAGGAAGAAAAATTCTGAAGATCTTATAATTAACAGATCACGGACTTTGTATACAATTCAATCATTACGAGATAATAAACTTGTGTTAATTAAAAAAATATTTGATTTATACAAAATCAAATTCTTGGCAAAATCCTTATGTTTATTTCAGAAACATTAGTTTGTTCTTCTATATTAGCCGTTTTTGGCGGCCAACTTGCTCGCCAGATTTTAGGCTATAAACGATTAATATGGAACGCATTTTTTAAAAAATTTCTATTTCTTTGATACAACTTTAAAATATGAATTTATTTGAATCGATCTGTAGCAAATTATTATGAACACAAATTAAAATTGTATGTAATGATTTCTAAATCTAAATTAAATCCTAATTAATTTCCTAATTTTTATCTTAATTTAGCTCATATTAACTTCATTCTAAAATCTTCTCTTATTTCTTAATCCAATTCCACTTTTCTTTTGTTTAATTAATGCAACAGAAGCTCTGTAAAATTGTTGAAATCGACAAATTCTCTCACACCGAGTGAAGGGATAAAAATTTGTCGATATAAACAAATTCTTTTAAAAGATCTTTATAATTCCCTTACCTAGATCGACACATGTAAAGAAATCCTATCAGAATCTCACAGTTTGAAATCACGGGGATAAATATTTCGTCCGCTCTTTTCCCTTTTTCGCTCTTGTATCGCGCTGTGGATTGACGTGCCTCGTTGCGTCTTGCTTGGATATAAATCTTCCGGGCTAGAATAAAGCGAAGTTTTTAGAATTACGAAAGTATCTTCGCTCTTTGGCCACGAAACTGCTAAAAAATGATGCGTTTACATGTATATACTATGAAGTAAAAGCGGAAGTGAAAATCCTATTTCTAAATTAATGTCCAAAAAAGAAATTTTTATTTTTGTTTCAATTTTTACATTGGCAAAAAGCACGTGACTGAATATTTTGATGGGTAATTTTCAATTTCATAACATTTAAATCATCGTAAAATTGTAAATTAAATTTGAAAAAATATTAAAAGTAAAGAAAAAAAAGTCACAGAAATGAAATCGATATCATTATTCATCATCAAAGAGGTATTTTTTTAAGATAATTCAAAAACCTTTTTATGAAATTAATAGTTATGGTAGATATAATCATCTGTTTCCATAGGTAAGTAATAGAATTTTTTCTGTTCAACTTGGAAAATGATTAATTGCCTTCGTTCAAGCAGAAAATGATTAATTGTCCTATTACCATATATTGAAGTTAACTCACTTTTACCTACACATTTCAAACAACTTTAACCCATTCACTGCCAGTGAAATTAAGAGACGCTTAATTTTACAGCAGTTTCCTACGAGTTATCTCGTAAATGTTACTGAATGGGTTAGCCACCAACAAAAATGCCGCATTTCTTTTTTTATCATGAGTTCTAGACCCATGAACTTAACTATGCCAAATATTGGATTAGAATTACAGTTACGATTATTTACACAAATATAATGTAAAGTGTCTGTGTTTGTATGGATAGTTGCACATAAGAGCTTAGCGGGTCGTCAGAATAGAATGTTATTCCCGGAAATCCGAAACCACGATTTACAAATCTTAAATATAGCTATATTTTTATTTCCTTAACCTCCTACAGAAATCTGAAGGCAACTTCTAATCCGTAACCATACCTCATTTGCCTGTTGAAAGGAAATGACGTGCAGAGAGAAAGCAAACAAGGCAAGGCCGAATGTTATTTTTAACTTCACTTCATCACTTACAGCTGAGGATATCATTATTCACCTTTCTCTCCAATATTAACTCCTCGCCCTCGGCCGCCGGTGGAGCTCGAAACCTTCCCTCGGGGCCCTGCAAATAGGCCCCCGTGGTTCCCGTTGATGGACGGCGGAACAAAGGCCCCGGACCATCAAGAATTCATGATGCGCCAGAATGATCGGATTCTTCCTTCTTCTGCCAGGCATTTTGGGGTAGAACAATAAAGTCGAATGTTTTTCTCTCCTTTGTTAGAGATTCTGGCGAGCAGCTGTATTTTTCCCGAGCTGCTCTGGCAGGAAAGTCAAAATTAAAGTGTTGGAAGCGTTTTGGTGTGGGCCAATAAAGTTCCCTTGGCGATAGGATATCTCCAAATTCATGGCGAGGTTTTTTTTATTGGTTAAAAAATTGTTTATATTTTATAAGTTATATATCCTCTAAATTAAAGATGCAGGATGATTCAGAAGTTAGAAAGATAATTAAAAATCAGTGCAGTAAAAAAAAAAGTGAAGGAAAATTCGGACGATTTAATTCGAATTCTTTAATAATTCGATTTTTTTCTTTGATCTAATTGTTAAATTATTGTTTGTTTAGTTGTTAAAAACACCGTGTTAAAACGTTGTTTTTTAAATTTATTGTAAGGTAATTAAAAATCAAGACTAAAATTTGTATTTTTTTTATTAAATACAAATATAGTGTTAAATGCAATATGAATTAACCAACAGCTGTGGTATCCAAAAACTTCATCGCATATTTTCTTATAAATGTTTTTGTGTATTATTAACCATGTGGCATTAGCAAACAATATTTTCAAAAAAAGTCTTTTCAAATAGCTATATTTTTATTTCCTTAACCTCCTACAGAAATCTGAAGGCAACTTCTAATCCGTAACCATACCTCATTTGCCTGTTGAAAGGAAATGACGTGCAGAGAGAAAGCAAACAAGGCAAGGCCTTGTTTCGGGAAAAATACAGCTGCTCGCCAGAATCTCTAACAAAGGAGAGAAAAACATTCGACTTTATTGTTCTACCCCAAAGGATCTTTCTGTCAATACATCGCTAGGATGTGGTTAATACACAAGTATCAGAAAACTGATTGTTCATTTTGGACACTTTTTTTTTTCCCCCAACCGAAGAAAATTAAAATTTGACACAGTACTGCAATTTTAATTACAAAATCACACACTAAATTTCCTATTTTTAAATCGTTACATTGAGTTATCGCACTTAAATGTTTAGTGCAAACTGACAGATGGCTGACAGTTTGACAAATCTGGTACATATGTGCATTTTAGATATTAAATTTGTGTACAAAATTTTATCCATTTAGTTCTTTTCGTTTCGAAGTTATTTCGTTAACTTGTATTCGGATAAACAGACTTCCTTTGTATAATTTCGTTCGAAATTTGAGAGAAATCTACAAATTTGGAGTAAATTATATAAAAGTTTCATCTGTCTTGCTCAATCTTGTTCACTGGTGGACATTATTCCAAAAATATGTGTGTCAGATCAGGGAGAGATAAAACATGGAGATTCTCGAGTTCAAATGTTTTGACGATTGCAATATTTTCTCTTTGTATACTGTTGTAAACAGTATCATAAAATTTTCTCAAAATAATTTAATTAGATTTAAATATTATTTAAAATGTTCCAAGTGTCTTAAATTTTGAAAAAATTAAATAGAATTGATAATAAAGATTTCCATTAAGCATTAAAAGAAAATAGGAAATTCGTTTTATATTTCAAGGTTTTTTAGATAGTTAAAAGTTAATTTTAGTTCAGAAAAAACATATTTCCTATGAAAATACAGTTAAGTGTGAATAAACATATTTCTAAAAAATTAGCATTTGATTGAAATTACAAAATTATGCAGTTTTGTTTCAAATAAATTTAATTAAGTAGTTAGAAAAAAATAATTCAAAAATTAAAAATTAAATCGCTTGGAATATTTTAAAATTAGAAAAAAATTTATACTTTCAATTTAAAAAATAATAATACATTTCATTTTAAATTTTTTAAAGAAATTTAACATTTAGGTTTTAATACATATGCATAAAAAATGTCATTGAATGGATAGTTCGCAAAAGTACCTAATAGAGTCCACCATCCCCTTAACAGCTTCATTAATTCACCATCTGCAAAGCAAATTTTGATTAAGTGTGTAATTTAGGCATTGTGTTTAAGAATGGCAAAAATAGTGTATAAGATACTGAACATATAAACTTATCTTATTACTCCGTATTATCTACTCATTACTAAACTTAGACAATAAATTAGTATTAACTTTCTATATACTAAGGAACACGAGTAAATGAGCTTACGTTAGGGCAATGCCCTAAGCAATATCCTGCTTAGAGAAGCTAGAATATTAAATGTTTGATATACTTGCTATACGTAAAAATATAAGAAAAACATCTCTGCTAATTTGTTTTACAACAATGTATTACTAAACCAAAGTACTTCATCCTTTATAAATAGCTGCGCTTGAACTTATTTTCAAATAATCTCCATCATGCCGTAGAATAGGCTTCCATAAAAGATTTAGTTTAGCTTTAAACCAAGCAACCAATCTCACAGTTCATATGAATCCTTCGCCTTTGAAGTGAATTGAAATTTTATGTGCCATTTGCTTTGATAAAAGTAATGACAACGATTCTTCATTTTTGATAAGAAAAGCTATTTTCTGGATAAAGGCAAAATCTATATTTTTATTTAATCAAGTCGGAACTTTTTCCTTAAATCATTATTTAAAAAAAATAAATTTCAAAACGTTATATCGTTGGCAAACTTATAAAAATATGAAATTGCAGAATTTATTACAAAAAATTGTCGTTTGAAAAATATTACCATGATCAAACCCAATTCCTTTTTGTTTTGTTTTTTCCCCTTACTGCTCGAAATTTTGATAAATATCCATGTTTTGAACCTCCCCGAGGTCGAGAAGTATCATTTTTGGAATTATGCCTATCAGTCTCAGTGAAATAATAGCGCCAAAACGAAAAGAGGTTAAACGAATGAAATTTTTGTTTTCTTTACTTCTGAATTGTATATTCCTGTCATAGTTTGGATCAACTCCTACAGAAGAAACTATTGTCTTGTGGAACTTCAAAACCCAGCGAGTTAAGTTACAAATGTCGAAAATGTTTTATTCCTTCAGTTTAATTATAGGCCGCGGTGGCCTGGTGGTAAGATCTCGGCTTGTGAGCCCTAGGGCTTCAGGTTCGATACCCGATTCCACAAGAACCATCGTGTAAGGGGGTCTGTTGCACGTTAAATCTGTCAGACCAAACGTCCTCCCGCTAGTGTGGTGCGGTGTGGAGAGAGGGGTGCCAGCTCAGGTGTCGTGCTCGTCAACTGACTGCGGTTCAAAAGTATGAGGTCCGTCCCAAAATAGCCCTAGTGTTGCTTTACAACGGGACGTTAATATAACTAAACTAAACTCAGTTTAATTATGTTAACGTCCCGCTTGGAATTAACATATGGACTATTTTGGGACATCCCACAACTGGCGACACCTCAACTGGTCCATTCTTTCGAAACTTCCTTCCCGCACTAATGTCGAGATGTTTTGCCCACGATTTAATTTAACGTACACTAGGCCCACATACAAGTTGGATTTAGAGTAGAATCGAGTTTCGACCCTAGATCCCTCCGGCCTCACAGCCAATCAGTCGGCTATCGTATCGTGTCGCATGGTATGACATCAATCAAAAGAAGTAGGATATGAATTCAATTCTGGGTCTCTGGCTCTGTTCTTGATCATCATATTTCAAAAACTAATAAACTTGCGCGATCTTTAAGAACAAATTACGCCTCGTTTTAATGTTATTACAGTGCTTTGATGTCCTACTAAGTCATCGCAGCCCCCTGTTTAACTGCTAACTGTTATTTTAAATTCTTTTCAAACTAAATAAACATCTAATTTCTCTTTTTTTAGTATTTTTAGTTTTTTTTTATTTGTGTATCTTCTACTTACCAATTCTGCATCTTCTACGATTCTAATTGATTAATATTTTAATTTCATTAATTTTTTTGCTGAGTTTAATTGTATTGCACATAGTTTCTGCGATTTTAATTGTGTAATCTACGCATTTTTTCAATGATTTTTAATTGCCTATTCTACACATTGTCCTATTGATTTTTATTGTCTCATCTACGTATTGCTTCGATTTTGATTATTCTTCATATTTTCTTAATTGTCCTATATTATATTTTCCTCTGATTTTGCATTTCATGCTCATTTTATCTATGATTTTTATTACATTTTATTCACTCCTTCATTTTGAACATTATTTTTTCAAATCTAATTACTTGGGAAACAAGTTTCTGTTATTTTATTTCTCAGATTACACTAAATAGATAAACATGGCTCCTATTTCCTTCCATCTCATTGTACTTTGCCAAGAAATCTTTTTCCCCTATTTTTTTTCCCTCGCTCCTTTTTTCTTTCTTTCTTTTTTTTTTTTTTTTCCCCCTACCACCTCCACGAAGACCTTTTAAGTGCCATTTATCCTTTTTGGGTAGGCAGTCTCTGAAGCAAAAAGCCACATTATCACTCTGGGAGAGTGCCTTGCTTGCGGCATTCGAATGCTCTTTGATCCACTAACCACGAACAAATATTAACACTTCGTGGCCACACAAAAAGTAAGGAAAAAAATATCTTCCAAGTAACGATCCTGTCGACAAAACATTGCTTTAAAAAAGGACATCTATTGCTCGAAGCAATCCTGGAAACTTTTATGAGTCTTGAAAGGTGTTGGCATTTCTGTAAAAGTAGTTGGGGGCAGTTTTTGTGCTGCTCCAACCTTTAATGCCCTTCATTTGCGTGAACTTTTAAGGAGTATGGGTGGTGTATTCAATAGAAGTGCCTAGCACTCGGCCTTGGACGAGTTTTTGTTCGTTCTATGATCTTGTAAAAAAGTCGTTGAAGAATTTTAGTTCATTGTGGTTCTTCGTTGTGTTTGCATTTTAAGAGAACACTTTGAATAAATTTGGTTTATTGAGGCTTTTTTAAATGGAGATGAAATCTGTTGAGGTGATTTAAAGCTGGGCTAACTTTTTATGGCTTGTGCTTTTGGCTTTACTCTTATGGAAAACTTATTTTAAGGATGAAAAATTTGTCATCTTTGGGGACATAAACAAATCCAAGATAGAATGAATTATATAGTAACTCTAAAAGGATTTATATTTGATTGTTTTGCTGGTGTTGTTGCTATTGGAGTATGTTGTTTAATTCTGAAATAACCCTTTGGGACGTAAAGAATAAGAAAATTAGTATTGAAAAGTGTAATAAATGAACAAAAAATTCGGGTGTATTCCGAGGGTGATACGAATAAACTTGAGTGCACGAACATTGTTTATGCAAATTATAGATTGCGGACGGTCATGTATTTTATTGAGATGACTTGAGTAAATATTTTGTAAATACATGTATAACTGTATAGAAAGTTATATAGTAAAGTATTCTTTTTATAAATGACAATAAAAGGGCCTTTAAATGCTATGTTTGTGAGTAAGACTGTTAAAATTTCTATGCAAATGTAATTTTTATGTTTTTATTCATTATTTATATTTCTACACAACTCGCCAACGCCGATAGTGTTGATGCGAAGCTCCTGATTTCAGATTGAAAGTTATTCATTTTAAATCCCGAAGATGACAGTATTAGCTACCAATAAAAGTTCTCGAATATTTTTTTCTCTTCTAGAACACATTCCATGATACTATTTAAGATTGCGTACATTCATTCTTAAGTTTTCGGCTAAGTGTAGTTGTTAAGTCTTAATAAATTGCGTTTGAAAGATAGATTGCGTCTTCAATTCTGCATGTTACCTCAACGTGGTAATATACTTACTTACCCGAAACATGATCCAAAACCACTAAAGTTTTTTACAATACTGTTCATTGTTTTAGTTACTGCGTTTATAAACCCGGAAGCTCTACACACGCATGTGTTATCGTGTGTGTGCACGCTCACGTTGCTTTTGATATAATTAAGAACAACTAAAAAAATCAACGATGGACGATAAAGGGCAAGCATAAATCATACTACGATATTTCAGTCTAAAAACTAGAATATCCTTTAAAAAAGAACGTGTGTCCATTAAATATACATATATATATAAAAAAATTATCCTTAATCTATTTTGAATACAGGGGAAAGATTTTAGCTTATTTGTGGATAAAACTATTGCTTCAAATTTCAAAACTTACTTGCACATTAATGAATAATCTTTATTAAGAAGCATTTGAAAGCAATATTAGATTTTATAAGTACATTTTATTTCCCTCTTTATTAACTGAATATGACTTACGTATTTCTTCAATTTTTTTAAAGACATTAAAATAGTTTTTGGATCATTAACATGTCATTAGACGAAATTCTTTTTTACTCAAACTATTTTTTTTTCTGCATTTGTTCCGAAACTGGGATTTTGTGTTTAATTAAGAACTAAGTATATCTCTTACATTCTATAGTAACAGTGATTATATTTGACTTATTATAGTCGATAATTTATATAACTCTTTGAAAAATAGTGACAGTAAGAAAGATTAATGGCTTTGGGCCATTTTTCGCAAACTAATAATTTATTAAATATTTATATTTGTTAAATACTTGATTTTATGAAGCTATATAATTCAGCCAATTCGACATCTGGAATGTTTTGGATGAACGTGTAAAATAGATTTAATAACATTAGAAATAATTAACTCTTGCTAAATCTGTCTTAATATGTTAACTTGGACTTGTTTCAAAAAGTATTATTTGTAATAATTTAGACTTTTCGTAATGTGGAATGCATAATATCACTATACGGAGTTATAAATATTTAAACATACTTCTATATATATAATTATTTATTAGACATTATTGTCGTCACAAAATTGTCGGTAAACCATCTCTGTAACTTTCAGGTTTAGGAAATAAATAAAAAGCCGTCAGTTTCTGAAAATCTTATTATTCATTTCTTTGAAACAGCTTCTCAAAATTTAGCAAAATGAATACTGTCAGTATTGTCATAACCAAATAGTTGTAAACTTGATAAATTGCATTAAACTGAAATATTTATTTTTAATCTGTTGATCTAATATGTGTATCGTATATATTACGAATAAAGGGAGGCCTTATTTACCATACTTTTCATAAAAAGGCCTGATATAGCATCTAGAAAACAATGATCTGTTGGGTAACAACCGATTATTATAAACTTAATCCTAGTTCTTTTTTTTTTCTTGTATTTTGTTTTAAAGGTGTTTTCAATTTACATACAATTGAATATTTCCAAAATATAATTTTGATTCTGAAAATATGCGATGGGCATTTTGATCGTTTTCTTTCATCTGTTCTATTATTATTATTGTTTATGATAAACATATGCAGGGTACTGAGGGAAAGAATAAAAAAATATAGAGAGAGAGATTCTCCCATCGCCACTTTTTATTGTAATATTATTGAAATATACTAGTAAATTGGGAGATTGGGATTCGTTAAAAGAAATATTGAGTCTGATATACAAAATAATATTAATGTTTTATTTTTTTTCTCTGAAATTCTTGACACATTTAATTATAGGAGTTTTGATTTTCATAAGTATTTATTACTAGCCGCCTTTGTCGACCAGCCGGTTCGCCAGTATTATCGCTCGCTACAATTTTCAATTAAATATTTTAAGTAACTGGTCTCTTAATAGATTCTCAAATAAAACCTTTTTAATCTTCAAATTTTGATAGTCGTACCAAACTTATACTGTTGTTTAGATCGTTTCGTTCAATTTGCTATATATATTTTGCTAATTTGCTGTCATTTCCGGTAAAACTTCAACTTTAATTTTAAGTGGAAATGATGAAATTACAATTAATATAAAGATATTTTTAATAAAACCAAGCGTTTTATTTTATTTATCATCTTTGTTGTTATTTATTTATTTATTATTATTATTGAATATGAGTATTGCAAACAGAATCGTTCGATATTTAATTCTTATGTGAGCTACAAAATATTTTTCATAAGTTATGTAATATCTCAAAGAATAATTCAACAAAAATTTCTCAGATTCAGTATAAAATTCAGTTTTTAGTTTTGCTTTCAAAAGGATTGAAATGAAATCAATAATAATATTTTGTTCCGGCCTATAAATAAATTTCAAAAATTATGAAGTCTAAATTTAATGCAGTAAGATATCATATTCTGAAAAATATTCTGGACACACCAAATTTTAAATAAATGAATGTTTCTATTTTTCACGATCACCTAAGACTTATTTATAAAGTTTTGAATGTTAAAAATTTAGAAAAACTCAACATTTTCATAATCTTAGGCCAATTAATCTTGAGAAACCTGCGCGCTGATTGGCGTATTTTCTTTGAAACGATCAATGGAAAATCTAAAATTATCCTTTTTTTTATTGAATAGTGATATTCAAATTTTCATAAATCAGTCAGTTTAAGTGATTGATTTAATTGATTGGAAATTAACACTTTTTATTTAAAATATTAGTGTTTCAAGAACATTTTGTTAATCGTGATTTACACAGCAGAAGCTTTATGTAAAATCAAAAATTCGTTATTTATTAGAGCATTTATTGAATCAAGTTACATAAAATATAATAATTTTCCATTTAGATCATTTTAGCAGATCTGTGTCTTACTAAAGGTTTACAAATTAGCTGTGTGGCCCTGATTCGAATGGATATCCTGTTCATATTAAACAAAACTTGCCTTAAAATAAAACTGATTTATTGGATTAATAATATAGAGAGTGTAAAAGATCATAAAATAATTTTTCTTGAATTTATTTTTTAGAAAAATAATATTTTATATTTTTTTTATTTCCTACAGACACGTGCCAAAAATTATATTTTTGCAGATTTTATTTCCAAAAAGATTTAATTTATTTTTAATTAGATCTTTAATCAATGTGATGGTAATACTTTGTAAAAAAACTCAGTTTTTCCCATGAATGCAAAACGTGCTCGTGCAGCTTAAATTTTATTTTTATTTTGTACGAAAAAAAATTGTTGAAAGATATAGTTAAAATATTTATTTAAAAATTCATTAAAAATAGAAAATTAATTTTAAGGTTAAAACATTGGTATCATTTAAAAGATAAATTTTTGATCTTTAACTTCATGTAAAAATCTTTTTTGCGCGGTAATATTTTCGGAAGTTATAGCAGAAAAACGCCAAAATTTCGCTAAATTTTTAAATAAATAAAATTCTAATTAAAAATTCGAAAAAAATAACCCCCAGGTGCACATTCCCGGCCTCCAAGGTATACACGTGCCGAATTTGGTAGCTGTAGGTTGAATTTTCTAGCTTGTAGAGCGCCAACACACACACACACACACACATACACACATTGAGCTTTATTATAAGTATAGATTATACAAGAGCTACAAATTATTTTTAAATGTTGAACTCTTTTCTTTGTTATGGAAGAAAATCTGTCCAGTGGATGAACGTTAAAAAATCTAACAATTTCTATAACAGATAGCGACGTTTTATTCGCAGAAACACTGGGAGCAAAATACAACTGAAGCGTACAAAAAGGCAGCACCTATAGTAAACAAAAGCGCACAAGAGGGAATTAAATAGCTGCGATAGTACAAAGCGTTCAGAACTCTCTGGAAATCAACACTCCAAAGAGAAACTTCGTTCAACTATTCCTTAATTTCTCGATTACTAACGATTCTCTCGTTTGTGTACCTCCACCACTATTTATAGTTCCCTTTGGAAGGCATCGAATGTTCTAGAACAAGCACTGAGACTCGAATTTTAATAGCGATACTTCCTTTTTTTTTTCCTCTCTCTCTTTTTTTTTTTTTTTTTTTTTTTTTCGTTCCATATGGTCACTAAAGCCGGCGATCATGGATCCGCTATTCTTGGTATTATTGAGTACTCGCCTTGGGTCTGAGGCTGTCTTTGGGTCTGGAAGTACTTCTATGGACCTGACTATGACGGTGACTTGGGCTAACTTGATCTAGTAGCCATTAAAATATCTGTAAAACTATCATCCTTACCATGAAATTTACTACGCAGGGAAGCATACCGCATATTCTTGACAATATCTTATTCTTTACACTTTTTTTTTAATTTGTAGTTAAAACATGTAGTTAAATGTCACTTAACGGGGACGAGTAAAATATTGTGCAGCGTAGTTAAGTTATTTTGATGGTTTCAAGTTAATTAAAGGCAATTTTATAATGTTTTTAAAGTACCTCTTAGAGCATTATTGAAACAACAAAAATAAAATGCTCTTTCTATTAGTAAATCATTCGTTACAATTGCAAGAAAAAAAAATACAAGAATGCATTCTTTGACAATTTGTAAAATTAAAGTTTCATAATTACTCTAATATGTTTTATGTTGCTTTTCACTTTTGTTAAAATTTTAATACAAATATAACTTGCCATCTTTTTGTTCATTCTGTTAGGGGATCAAATCCTTTATTCTTCTCGATTTAGTAAAAATTTACTTAGCGCATTTGACTTGTGTCACTTTGCCATGAATAATAACTCCGTTTAAAATAAATGGATGTCGTTTATATTTTTGAATAACTTTTTGCCACTAAAAAAACAATGGTTTGATAATTATAGAATAAAATTCCAAATATTGTATCAAAGTATCCATTTATTGACCATTTAATCGCATTATCCCTTCATTTACCATCAGCTTAGATGTACAAAAATGTGTCAAAAAGAATCAATTTGAAACTCATTAAAAGGCCATTACATAGTCAACATTTTATTTAATCTTGTATTAAACCATAGTTGTTAACCTATTTACTTTCAGAGTTAACCTATTTATGCTTCTGAAAACCATTTATATGAATTATTATAAAGTATCTTTGCATAAAGTTCTCATTTATTTTTAACTATTGGGATACGGAGTTCATAAACATAACCATTAAAAGTAAAATACTTAACACAAGTGAAATGTGCTTTAAATTTTTTAAATCTTTTCCACGATGATTGAATACTTTTTTTAATCGCTTGTAATATATTCCAAAAATGTTTTCAAAATATCATTGAAATGATTCCCTAGAAAGTCGAGCACGTTTCCGTGCTTTAAAAAAAAAAAAAAAAAAAAAAAAAAAAACTTCTTCAAACAGCTCTAGAGGGGAATTTTTTTATACTTTACGCGCTTTTTTTTTTTATGTTATCATTAATCACTTTTAAACTGAAGTGTGTACGTGAAAGTTAAATGGAGAAAAATGGGGGAGATTTTAAGAGGCAATTTGGAGAGATAAAAACCTAAGAAGCAGAAGGTGCAAATGTGAAATATTTTTAATGGGGCGTGCGTGATGTTTTGAAGGATATATCAATCCGATTTCTGAGCTACATGAAGGTTTAACTTCTTAATGATCGATTTGATATTTGTATTTGTTTTGACAAATTTTATTTCCAAGAAATTATTCCAAAGGTCTTTTTATTTAAGACATTTATATATTTTGCTATACTATATTTAATAATCAGCAGCATAATAAAGATGTCCTCCCTTCCCACCGACACATAAAATTCAGGGCCTTGCGCAAAGCCGCGGACGCCATTTTCATTCAAATTTTTACTCGGAGTTCTATATACATCAGTTATAACATTCGTAATACAATGGAAGAAAACTGAATGCACATTTTGTACGCCCTTTTTTTTAAGACCAATTAACCCTTTGTATTCGGAAAAATAATTCGATGCATAATTATTCACCTAATAAGACTTGTCTATTGCTCCAATATATATAATATAAGCATTATTTTATATAAAGCAGAATGCAGTTTTGAAGACAGTGATGAGGCTTTTGATTTCGTGACGTCGTTTTATTTCATTTTGGAGAGCAGGCATGATTATTTACAAGAAGGCGCGGGCATGACACGTCTGCCATAGTGCGACACAAAAGCAGAAGTGGGGAAGAAGCACAAAATAAATTATCCCTTGTCTTATATAACCTGATATTTTGATAGAGAAAATTTTTCTTCATAGTGCTAATATATTAATGAGATTTTGATAAGGATTTTCGCTACACGCGTCGACGAGGTAAGGGAAAACACAGGGATCTTTTAAAACAGAATTTGTCTCGTCAACGGTATTTTGTCCCTTCACTCGGAGTGTGGGAAAGTTAGGCTTATAGTCGATTCAGTAATTTTGCAAAGCTACTCTTGAATTAATTAAGTAGAGACAGTGGAATTGGATCACGGAATAAGAGAATATTTTAGAATGAAGTTATTATGGGCTAAATGAAGATAAAATCTTGGAAATTAATTAAATTGAAATTAGAATTAAAATATCATTAATATATGTGTGTTTTCAGTGTAATTAGTTTGCATATTCTTATTATTCTGTAGGTATTTTTAACAATCAAAAGTGAAAAATAAATAAATAAAACGTCAAAATGATGCACCTTCTTGAATGGTGAGAGTCACCATCCGAGGGCAAAGGGTTAACATCAATATTTGACAGAAAACTGCATTTATAGTTGGAAGATAATACACCAGACTTCGATTATTTATTTCTTTATGTATCTGAGTACTGCGTTTTCATACATGGCCGTCGGACGGTCAGCCCTTTGATGGATCTGGTTCAAAATTTGATTCGAAAATGTTTATTCCTTCAATTTTAAAACGTAATATCGCGCAAAAAGCTTTCTAAACCATTTTAAAATTCAGAAATATCATCTTTCCTACCATACTGATTTTATTTCTGCGTAATTTCTTCTTCTGTTTTAATAAATCATGAAACACTCTAAAATAATATTTTTTTAACTATAATAGGCACCATCAGCTACCAACTTTCCGCTTAACATCTATCTATCTATCTCTCTATATGTGTGTGTGTGTGTGTGTGTGTGTGTGTGTGTGTGTGTGTGTGTAATGATATCCTTTTAATCTAATTTAAATCCTAATTAATTTCATAATTTTTATCTTATTTTAGTCAGTATTAACTTCATTTTAATACGTTCTTTTATTTCCTGATCCAATTCCATTTTTTTTCTTTTATTAATTCTGCACACACTCTATAAAACTGCTGAATTCGGCAGGTTCAAACACTCAGAGAGAAGGAATAAAATCCTTAATGTTTACCACATTCTTCTAAAGATATCTAAATTTCTCTTTCCCAAGTATACATACGTCAAAGAAATCCCTATCAAAATCTCATTATAAAACCACTGAAGGGGAAAATGTTGGTCTCTTTTGCACTTATATCGCGATGTAAGCGGACATCAGTGTTATCATCGCTTCTTGTACATAATATGCCTCCCGCGATGAAATAAATCATTTAAAAATTCCCAACATTTCTTCTTTTCAGCCACGGATTAGATCTGTATATTCACTTGATCTATCTATCAGACCACTTAATTATATATATAAAAAAACCAGTTCTCCAGTCTCACCCATTGGGAATTCACTCCTTTTTATTTTATATAAAAGCTGGTAACTAGATATACTCTAAGCGGTCTCCAAATATCCGATTAGTGATCGTTTGCTCACCACCACCCTCTATTTAAGAGAAAATCTCAAAAACCATAGTTCACTCTCGTTGTCATGGTCCTCCTTTTACAAAAACGTTTCCCAGTCACAATGAATGTATCGATTTTGCCAATTTTTACTTTTCAAGAAATTTTTTCGTCTCTCCAAGATGGACCATAAATGATCGTTTGACCCCCCCCCCCTCCCCCTATCTCCATTTTTGAGACACGATGCAATTAGAATAAAAGTAGTGTTAATATGATGAATTTAATTACGTGTAAACACATGCCGTAACTCGCTATCTCAGTATTCTGATAAAACATTCTTTCCTGCTAATATTCTCGAATGATACTGAAAATATACCGTGACGCATCGGAATAATAATGGGGATTCTTTCTTTTCCCCCTCTCCAATTATTCACTTTTATAATTAATCTTCTGTTTTGTTGTCTCCCGGAACGGCTATTTTAATTACAGACTATCAGCATCTTTTATTTCCGAAGTTCTTGTCTCCCGTAATTGCCACTAATCAGAATAGACAGAAAATTGGACTCTTCTCAGCGAAATTTAGCTTCTGACAACTGTGGGGGAGGCATCTGATTATCACTCTTCTGGATATCGCTTAATTGGGCCTGGAATAGAACCCACTTATCTGGTGCACGAAGAGGAAAGCTTTAATCGGGATTATTATGAACTTTGGTTGGAAAGTTGGGATCCACCTCCTTCTGTTATTGGTTATTTGGAACATTAAATGAGAAACTGGGTTTTCAAAAGGATGCGTTTCCTGATTCCAGAGCTAAATTCGTAATGTTGTGGATTTGCCTTTGCAAGTAATTAAAAGAGAAATCCAATGCCAAAATTTTCTACCAGTAATTCGAAAATATTGCAGATATATTGGAATTTCCTGAAGTATTGGGTGATAGTTTTTACAATGTATAACCATAATGGTAATTCTGTGTGTGTTTTTTATCGCAGTTAATAAAGAAACCTTTAAGTTAAAGAGAGCTGATATTTGTATTATTAAGTAATCGTTAGCTGATTTTCATTGCATTATAATTCAAATAATTTACTAAACTATTTGTTATGTCAATTTTAAATGGAGAGAAAAAGAGCTAATGGTGCTTTAATTTACTATACTACATTACGTGCTCTAAATATGCTTATAACCAGTGCAATACTGTTGACAAAAATTCGTAATGTTGCCATTTTTCTTTACAAGTTATGAAAGAATAAATCCGATGCAAAAATTTTCCAACAATAAATATAAAATATTGCAGATATATTGGTATTTTGTAAAGTATTGGGCAATGATAATATTTACAGCTTATAGCATAATAGTAATTCTGTGTTTTATCGCATGTAATAAAGTAACCTTTAAGTTATATACAGGTGGTAATTATATCTTTAAGTAATTCTTACATCCTGCTGATGTTTACAGAGGGCCGTGCCAGCTGAGATGTCATCTTCGTCATCTGACCGTGGTTCCAAATTGCAAGGTCCGTCCCAAAATAGCCCGTTTTAAAACGGGACGTTAATATAATATAGTAATAACATTAACTGGTTTACATTGCATTGTAATTCAAATAATTTGTAAAGTAATTCGTGAAGTCAATTTAATATGAGAGAAAAAAGAGCTGATGAAATTTAGCTTGCTATGCTGCATTACGTGTTTATATGCATATAATCTTTGTAACGCTGTTGACAGCATTTTCCTATTTAAACCCCCAGCTTTAAAATAATATCTTTTATTTGATGTATTTAGTTTATTAAAACAAATTGGATCTAGTTTAAATCGCAGAAATGTTCCCGCTTTGGTATTTTTAGAAATTGAAAAAGATTTCATTCTGACTTTGACGTTTCTATTAGGAAAGTCATAGTGAATTGTCTGGTTATGGGTTTTCTTTTTAGGAAAATCATACCCCGATGGTCAAATTAGTTTAGAATGCAAGGTGTTTGACTTGTCTATTGATATTCAGTTTTTATGTCAGTCCATCTTTCCAGACTGTATCGAAAGTCTTTTGCAAGGTTTAGGAGAGTAATACGAGTGTCTTGGTCAAAACGGAAGAGATGAAATAAAACCAGCTATTGTTTTTTAATAGATGTCCAACAGTGTAATGCTTTATTTCGAATTCAAACTGGTATGATATTTTTTCCTTTAACATCTTTCAGTCTGTTGAGAATTATTTGTTATGTTGTTCTACTGAGACTTGAGTTGAGGCGTTTTTCTTTATCTGGCTCGCTTGGAATTTTTTCCTAGTTTGTGGATAAAACCTTCTGTCCCAGTTTATCATTCAATTCAAGAATATTTGATTTAATGATAGAATTATTTATTTCAGTAAATATTTGTTTTAGTAGCAACTTCTTGATTAAGTTACTGGTTCCATCCAATCCTGGACTTTTACTTTTCTTGTTGTCTGACGTCACCAATTGCAAAAGCCCATGCCTAAGAAAAGGGATGTCATGAATTGTTTTGAATATTGAACATAAATTATTTTTTATTGCAAAATGCACTTTTCAGAGTTTTGTATGATTAATTGTTTGAGGCAAACAATTTTAATAAGAATAAAAACTCTCGTGTCACAGAATTTTTATAATAAAAAATGGGGCTGAGGAATATATCCATTTAGATTATTTAACATATAAAAATGTTATTTTTTTAAATAATGTTTTAAGTCCTTTTTGCAAAATGGGACATGCATAATCCCACCACTTTAATCACAGCTTCAAAATAAATATAAAAATCAAATTAACATATTTTTTAGTATAGAACAAGTTATTCACTCATCATAAAAAAAATCATACTGTTATAAACAACACATATCATTATGAACAAAAAAAAAAAACTGCCAACCTTAAACACAGCAGCACATACAACTTACTAATGCGGTTGGACTGTTTATATTTTTTTCACTTATTTATGCATTTACCTCACAGTATTGCCAACTGACAAATCCTGTCGATACTGCTACGTTCATTGATGGCGAGGTGGTCGGCTGTACGCAAGAAGTATTGCCAACTGAATCAAATACTTTAAATAAAATATTAAAGTGTGTGACTGTGAGTAACTTCAACTTATCGAGATGAAATATATTCCACCGTGCATTAAAGAGAAAGTAAGCAAATTAAACAGTTTTAGTCCATATACAAGGGGTGTTCAAGTAAAATGGTACGAAACGACACTGTGGGTTGAACGACACTGTTCAAAGTTAACACCATAAGCCAGAGCACAATAATCTCATTGATTAACGAGCCGAAGGATTCCTTCTTCCCAGAATTCCCCTGTGGCCGTGACGAGACCCAATCCTTCATAGCGTCCTTGAGTTCGCCATCCGATTTGCCAGCTCAGGTGTCGTCCTCGTCATCTGACCGCGGTTCAAAATTACGAGGTCCGTCCCAAAACGGGACGTTAATATAACTAAACTAAATTAAACCCGAAGAGATTGACTAATTAACCAGTTAACAGGTTCGAACAAAGCATTACCGAAATAGAAGGTGTCATTAAACTTTTTTTTATCTAGTTAAAAGGGATGGTTCGTATTCGATTACTTTTTTTTTATCAATCTAAGATAAAATGTCGCATCTAATCCAGCACGTCCAGTCGCTATAGTGTTAAATAAATGCAACTGGTACCTAAAAAACTTGAGCTAAAATTGGAACGGTCTTCCTTTTTCGAAAAGTAAATCCCTTCAGCGATGTCTTCCAAATCGTTGTCCGGGCATTCTTAATTTAGTGATGGAAGGAAATCTCGGAGCGTCCAGGAATAGATCGCTTTTGAACGAGGGAGATAAAAACGATGCTGAAAAAGAGCGATTGATAGAGTAAAAGGGTGTGGCTGCCCTTTACGTCCACTGATTAGCCTCCTCAAGGTCGCCCAGCGGACTCGTGCCTTTCAGAGATCATTCCGTTTTGTCGGGTTTTCAGCTGTAAGGGTAATTTTTTGGAGCAGAAAGGCGCCTTTGAGGTGGGCGTTAGGTGATAAGGTTCAACTGCTTTTGTAAACAAAGTCATTCATATAGGAATGTTTCATCAGTTTTTTTGCGAGTAATTTCGTTTAGTTAGCTTTACTTTTTCGTATATGTAGCTTGGAGAAAATATAATAATCGTTAAAAAAAAGAATCGAATTCGAGATTTTAATGAATCTCCATTTCTCAACCTCCATGAGTTTGAAAAACACATTTTTGGCAATGTCCGTCTGTCTGCGACAGAGATAACCCAAAAACGCTTTGAGCTAGACGGTTAAAATTTGATACAAGATCTTCACACCACATGTGCATATTTCTGTCAGATTGTAGGTAAAATCTGTTGTGAGAAAGTCTGTCTGTCCAGCTATCCGATTATAATATAGCACGATAGCTACCAAACGAATAGAGCTAGATATATCAAATTCGGCACGCAGAATTAACATCTATAATCTAGAAGCCAACCAAATTTTGAGTGAAATCCATCAATTGTGGAACTGTCTGTCTATCTGTACTTTCAGAAACTTGTAAACGAGATAATTCAAAAGCGCGGTCTTAAATGTATAAAATTTGGTATGCGGTTTTATGACTACAATTGTGGTTCTGTATCAAACTATGGTTTCAATCGGTTAAAAAAATGCAACCAATACATAAATTCTGTATTCGGGTATTATTCAACGCATGTCAGCACTCAATCGCCAAATAACTTGCCAAGGGTGACACGATAGATTCAGTGAAAATGCTAAATTCCCGCCAAAGATTGATATTTCGTGACTATTGTACTCCAATGCTATGCAAGGCGTCCTCTAGGATAACATCTTTATTAGAGTGTATGCAAGAAAGTTTTGGGCAATCAATCCCGATGGTTATGTATTATAATGCTTTATGAACAAATACTGCTATATTAAAGAAATCGGTTTGAGAATTCTCAATTCAGGGTTGACTTAGGAAGAGCAGATACTGGATTTATAGGAGCTTGTAGACAATTCAAGTTCCTTGGGTCTCTATTACCTCTCTCCCTCTTCTAAAATTAGATAGTTGGTTGGATATTAAATAAAAATCAATAACTTAGATATTAAAATTGCTTATCGATCTGTGGTGTATATTTATATTGTAATATTTATTACACTATTCTATATAATGGCAAATTATATAGAATAAGACAATTAATGGAGAATTAATGTCAAGAGAGTTGTTTAGGTATCACGTGTGTAAAAGAAATGTAAAAAACAAAACATTTTAAACAATTTTTAATTTTAAATAAAATAATTTTAAAAAATTGCAACACTATAAACTATCTAAAATCTGTAATAAAAGTTCGGTTATTAAATTAACATGTCAGGCGCAAAATTTTTTTGGAATACCCTAATCTGCAAGCAACTATGAGATCATGGGGAAAAAAGTACTAGAATGATGTTCAGAAATTTAAAAGATGCCTTATGCTCCAACTTGGTCAAATAAAAATCATGGAAATTCGAGCTGTAAATTATTTTCGTGCTTTCTTTTGATTTATCTTGAACATATCATTAAAAAAGAACCAAGCCCTTAATTGTTAGGGGGCCTGTAGGCAGTTGTCTATTTGATAATCTAATTCTAGGCAAAAGGCATTAAAAATCATATAAATAAATTTTAAAAACTAAAATTGTGGAAAACAATGTAAGAAGATTCGAATGTATAGTCTGAAACATTATAGATTAATAAGGTCTAAGCTGGATTCTTTTACCTTTTATTTTTATAATTCCCTCTTAACTATATAACAGTGATAATGGACACACAAAAATGCATTTAATATCGTCGTAATGCATGTGTATGTAATTTCAGTAAATAAAACATTGTAGAATATTATAAAATCAATCGCAAATATTTTTTTAAGTTTTTAATTAAATTTGAGGAAAAAAAATTATGCCAAAATAAAGTTAGTATCACAGAATAGTTTATTTCTTGAATTTTAAAAGGGCTTTTGTGCAATAATAATATCGCTACGGAAGTAATGAGAAGAAAAAAAAACGCTGAAATTTTAATTTTTAATTAAAAACTTAATTAGATTTTGGAAGCCCCTTTCTTATCGAGCATTTACTACTCAAGAAGTAACTGCTTATTAGATTTGATAGTTCAAGATCCAGTGGCTTACTGCATTGAGCCTTTTGAAAGATTTTTTTGTGTCTTGTATATTGCATCTCATATATGCTGATTTTTCACTGATCGCAATTTGCCAATACTATCCAGCTTATAAATATTGTCATGTAAAGAAGAGTAGTAAAGAATAAAGAACATAATTATGTATTCTACAGTGACTTTTATTACTTTCTTCCTTTCAGAAAAATAATAAAAATCCCATAGTGACACTTCACTTCCCTTTGACGCTATGCCACTTCAGTGCCATAGCGACATAGAAGAAAGAATGGGAATTAACATGGATTTCCTGCTCAGCTCAGGTGTCTCAAAGACAAAATATTGAGTTTCACTTTTTAAAGTCAAACATGATAAGGGAGATTGATATCTTGGCTTGATGGCCTTTTTCTTTCTCATATTCTATGATGAGAATTCATCAGAAACACCATACTCAATATTTCTTTGTAAATAATTATTTATTTTTGCTTCTTTAAATGTATTATTTAACTATCCCAATATTTTTTATTTATAATATTCGCAAATAATACATGCTACTGTGTTGAATCAATTTGTTGAATTTCATTTTCTTCATAAATAATTTTGCGTAACAAAACTTTTATTTAAGTCATAGCTGCATACGGAAACTTTTTTACCCTCTGTTTATATATTAATGTGAATATTCTTATAATTATTTGATATTCGTCCGAAATATTTATTCAACTTCGTCATTTCCTATACCATTTATTAAACTCCGTCCTTTTCATAGTAAATGTCGATATCCGTTATGTTCTAATGAGGAACATTCAATTAAAATATTCGTATTGCAGCAAAAATTGCTGCGAAACCGCAAATTTTGAAATTATTCTTCATTACCTAAATATATATATATAGAAAAAAAACTTAAATAACGGCACATATAAATAAAATAAACCTAAAGTATCAGTTTATTCCAAATGAGTTAAGGAAATAATATCAATAATAATCTTAAATAAAAATTATATGGCAATGCTGTATAATCCTATTATTGCAACTACTTTTATTTCGCCTCTCTCTGTATATCCTTTCGTGTCTCCTCTCACTCGGGAGCTGCCGACTTACTGTTCCTTTCAAGGTCCCGTTTGACGCTTGCACTTCCCTAGGGGGGGTGCACGCAGAAAGATTCGCGGTTTTTACTCCTCGAAATTTCGCGAATGATCCGAATTCACTCTATTGTTAAATGTAAGGAGGAAATGTTACTTTTAGCATCTTTCTATTCACCCCTTTTTTAACGAAACACACACCTTCTGACGCATGCACAAAAGCGCAGAAGGTTTCAGAATCCGAGGAGTACACAATATACTGAATAAAGAATATAATCAAACACACGGTCTTTCACCGTTCTATTTAATTAAATGTTGACATTCGACGGAGGATATTTATATTCTCGAATGCCCATCTTTCACGGCAACATATGATAAAGTTCTAGAAATTTACTTATATTAAAGAATAAAATAAATATATTTACTAAATTGTTTATGAAATATGTTGGATGGATAGAATTTGATATTTAATATGAAATGCGCAAATAATTAATTCGTTTTGAAAAACAGCACTAAAATTGTTAAAAATTTTTCAACAAAAAAAATCAACCAAATCCATTAATGTACATCAAATGAAATTTAAATTTACAATTTTATAAATTCAAATATGGATAAAACAGACTTCTCCCTAACAGACTAGTAACGTGCTAACTCAATAAAATGGTGTATTGTGTTTCAAATCGTCATTTAAAAAAATAGAGTATTTTTCTTTTCTGTCAATGGAATGGGAAAAATAGATTGACAGTAAAAATACAAAAGTGTGTGTGTGTCAGTCAGTCATTATATCTCCTCATACATGTGTAATTTGAACTTAAAAGTTCTATACAAAAAATTCGTGCACTTACCACCGATTAATGTTTCAGTTGCGTTAGTGTTTTCTTTTTTCTGAAACAAAATATTGCTTTGTTTCAAAATGGGGATGCCTTAATTTTTTTTATTGAAATCGAAAAGATGTTCGGAAAGCTGTACGTGGAGAATATTTGTTAACCCTACACCATCGTCTGAGACTAATCTAATTTAAACTGACAATGAAAATGGATGTATATCCATAAAGAACCCATTATTTTTACATACAACTGTACAGAACAGTAATTAATGTCTTATAACTCAAATTATATCAAATCTTCATTGCGTTCTTCATGAAAAAACATGCATATTTTAGATTTTCCGGGTCAAAACAAACAGAATACAGATAAATAAACAACATAAAATTTTGGCAATCTAATTTGAAGCTTACTTCGCTTTTAGTCTAGCTACATTCGACTGCTAGCTGCTCGCCAATCATATAGCATTTAGTCATGGTAACCAACTTTATTAAAGAATGTATTTCATGTTATGCTTCATACTTCACTTCCAAACGAAAGTACCATTTTAAATTTTACATGCGCTGTAAATTTGGAGCATTCTTGATCGGCTAGCAATGTAAAGTAGCTAATAAAATTGACGAAATCGATCCAGCTGTTAAGCCTGAAGATTGCGTCAAGGTTTCTTTTTCTTTTTGCGATATCGTTACAAATTAGAGATTGTTTGAGGTATATAAATATAATCCTTGATAATGTATATAAATTTAATGAGCGTTCAAATGAAATAAAAATTGACGAAATCGGCACCGTGTTGGGGCTGGAGATCTTTGCTAAGTTTTCCTCCCTATAAAGAATGTGTCGGGAAGTAGTTTTTGAAATTTCTACAGAAAATGGGGTGGTGAGAGCTAAGCAACCATCGATAACATATCCAGAAGTTTACAAGCTCTCGTATAGAATAAAAATTGCTGAAATTTGACCAATGACTGGAAATAGTTCTTTGATTCGGCTAAATATTTTAAATAAATGGAAACTTATTTTGTTCAACAAATATTCAGCTGTGAGGAACATTGCGGCATGAATAGACATTAAGTAGAACTAATATCTATTGACGAGTTTTGTATAACTTTATGCAACATTATATCAATTTTCTCGAATTTGTTTCTAAAATCAATAGAAAGTTTTGTAGTTTGGAAAGATCTGTATTAAAATGTCATTTCCTCCTAATTTTATTAAGTTCTGATACTTAACAAAATAAGACTCAAATAATCTTTGTTAAACCTACAATTTTTTTTAAAAAATCTTCAACTTCAAATTAATCTGAAGGCGATCTAATATTTAAGTCGAAAATTAATTGTGTGCGAACGTTTGAAAAAATTACATTCAGAATTATTTAAAACTTCGTCTTCTCGAATATAAAGATACAAGCAAATATTTGTCAATGTCTGGAAATGCTAGCAAACGCTTAACAAAAATTGTTATAAAGACAACCGTTATAAGATATTAATTCTCAAATATTTCAGTATATTTTTCCCGAAAAAATAAAATTATGATAACCATGAAATCTTCCTTTTAGGAGAATGTTTATACAGCAGAACTTGAATGCTCTGAATGGTACTCGTTTTGACATATTGAAGATTAATAAGGCACAATCGCATCGTGCTTTGGCTATGTAATGAGCTATTATCTACAATCTATAAAGTCTGCTAAAAATAATGAGTGGATTGAAACTGAATTTCAAGAGCAGATTGCAGAAGGCATGAAAAACAGAATTCCTGAACAAATTCTCTGGGGAAAAAAAAGTAATGGAAGTCACTAACTGGAGTTATTTCAGCACTTTTGAAGGGGGGAAAAAACATTGAAATCAGTTAACACTCAATTATGCAAAACGATTAAGAAAATTTAATTGTTATTCGAATAAGAAAATATGTCCGTATAAAAATGAATATCATGCACTATGAAATTCATATTTATGTAATGATCTCTCTTGATCTAATTAAAATTTTAATTAAATTCCTAATTTTTATCTTAATTTAGCCCATATTAACTTCATTCTGAATATTCTCTTATTTCCTGAACCAATTCCTACTTTATTTATTTATTTATTTAATCCTACACGTGCTCTATAAAACTGCTCACTTCTCACGCTCTGAGCGAAAAGATAATTTCTAAGGCTAATAACATTTTTTTGAAGATGCCTAAATTTCCCTTTCATAAGACTACACGTGTCAATGAAATCCCTATCAAAATCTCCTTGTAAAACCACTGAAGGGAAAAATTTTGATTTTTTTTCTGCACTTGTGTCGCGATGTGAACGGACGTCAGTTTCATCAGTGCTTCTTTTACATAATATGCTTCCCAGATGAAATAAATCGGAAGTTTTAAAAGTTCAAAAGCTTTTTCTGTTGGGCCACGCATCTGCTTAAAACATGTTTACATAAATATATATTTTATTAACATTGAAGCTGTATTTTCTGTGTGCTGATGTTACATTTGTCAATAAAACACTGTATTGGCATTTTTTTTTTTGAATTCATGTTTTTATGCTATTTATAGTCTACACATGAAATTTCACTTCATTTTAACGGCAAATGCTTTCAAACGAAGAAAGCGATTTTATAGTCATCCTGTATTTGAAATGATGAAATCTTTTTGTTTCAAACTTAAAGCCTTAGAAGTTATCTTTACATTTTATTTTGATCTCCATTCGGCAGAAATATGTATAATTTACGAGATTAATTTAAATGTATAATTAACTATTATTGTTAATTACTCATGTTGCCTTTGTTGAAGAAACAGCACGTTGCCGTTTCCATTATTTGGAACCCTAATTTCCGGGGAGCTTGGTGATGAGGTCTCGGAGAATTTCAATTTCGATATCCGATTCCATCGAAGAACTGTCGTGTAAACGCGTCTGATGCACTTTAAATTTGTCGGAGCCAAATGTTTTCCCGCTGGTATGGTACGAAAATTTGAAGAGGGGTGGTGCCATTTCAGGTGTCTTTCTCGTCATCTGACCGCGGTTCAAAATTACGAGGTGTATTCCAATATAGCCTTATCATTACTTTAAAACGGGACGTTAATATAACTTAACTGAGCTGCGATTGAAAATGAGCTATTTCTTCAGCAAATTAGCTCTTATTCATTTCTTATGATTGAAATATGTGTGTAAAATAAATATTACAATCCATAGCTGCTAAATTTAAATTTTCTTAATCTTTAATATCAGATTCATGCATCACTCTTTAGCGAAATGGACTTTTCCTTTATTTACATTCCCCCCCCCCATTTTCCCTCTAAAGAAATCTAATGAATCTTTTTATTTTCAGAGAAGGATTGTCCAAAATGAGTAGATTCCTGCTCCTGATTCTGCTGTCTTCATGGTCGCTGTTGGTGAGCCCTTCCTCTGGATGCGAGACGGGGGTGGCTTTCGTGGACAGCGCTCTCAGCATCCAACGCTCCCTCATGGCAAATGCGGACGTCGCTCTCCTCAAGTCATTCGTAGCTCCCACCCTTGAACAATGTATGGAAGAGTGTTGTTCGGGAAAATACGGTAAGACATGAATTGAATGTGGTGCTGTTTTGCTTAATCTTGTGATCACCATTTAAGTGAAGTAAGCTTTTAGGAGGACATTAATAGATTCCATCGTAGATATAATTATTAACTAGCTGCCCCTAAAGTTAAGCTTCTCCCTCAGTTTTCTATACATTTTTTACGCATAATTTAAGATTTAATTTTTCAGCGAAGTACAGTCAACGTTAATACAATGGATATCGCTTAATATGGTGTTCGGTTAATGTTATTAATTGTTTAATTCAAAAACGTCTACTTCCTAACCGCCCTATTACTTACAAACTATTCGTTGTATACGATCATTACATCATTTAATGCTATCAGTTTTGAAGAAAAGAATTTTTCTATTTTCATTTTCAACCAGTCGGCGATTGTCATTTGTGAAATTTCTTTCGCCACTAGTTAAGAAATATCCGGGAGTCAAAAATAATGAGATGAGATTCATATTTTTTTGACTGGTCTATAGCTGTCCGAATTAGTGTAAATGGCCAGCTAAGCTGTTAAAAATCTGTTGAGTAGTCATAAACCTCAGTTGCGGAAGCAAAGTGGATTTTTAAAAAAAATGAGTGTTACTTAACTTATTTAAAATGAGTCAACGCAATATTATGACGCATATGAAAACTTAATAGTTTCTCCTTGATAAAATTCTAAAAAATCTTTCCTTTTGTGAGGAAGATGATTATGATAGAGACGAATGTGTTAAAGTTTTTGATATTCTGAAACGCAGTGTGTACCAGTTCAGTAAATTTTTAAAAAAATGTAAAAAAATACGAATAATTATATAATATAAAGTGAACTCATAAGGAATAACTATCTACAAGAACAATTAATGATTTTTTTAATTAAATTTATTTTTTAAATAATTTGTAGATAACCCGAGATGTTTTTTTATAATTGATTTTACCCTGAGCGATTATTATAATCAACCGGTTAATGCTATCGGAATTTTATAGTCTGAAATGATCACATAAAGAGGTAGGTATTGTAGCTAGAGTAGTTAACAGATAATTGGCTAAAATTAATAAATTAATGGAGCGAAATCAAATTTCTTGTACTGATTATCGAAAACACAGGGAAATGAATTCCGAAAAAAAGAATAGTAATAAAAATCAATATGAAGAGATTTCTGCCATGTCGCCAGAACCAAAACTCTATAGTCAGTCAACAATTATAACGAAAGCACGAAAATTAATATGCTGTATAAAACTCGCAAAAAATATCCTTTTAACAATAGGCATTTGGGTATATTTTCACTCTAAGTGCTTTATTAGTAGTATTTATTCAGTCGAGAGAAAAAAAAGTGTCCAAATCACACATTCGATTTTCTGAATTAATTGCATTTAAACGATTAATCGCTAAAGATTGTACCCTAATCCTATATCATTAGTTTATATCCATAACTATTGTTTAGAGATGATGCGAGAAAAGTCGGGGAAACTACTCCAGCTGTTTTTTTTATTACATATTTTACCATGCTTTCCATAGTCCGGTATGAAATTTAGTTTATTCCGTTTACCAGTTTTAGTTTCAGACACCTCCATTAGTAACGGTTAATTTAGGGTTCACCTTTCATTTTTAAACTCGAATTGGAATATTAGTTTTAAGTGCCGTTGGTTGAATACTTACGCATAAACCTTCTTAATGGAATTACGTCTCAAATCACATTAAAATCATAACTGTTTGCATTATTTAGGATATAGCTTTGTGCATTGCTTTAAGCAGTTCTTCAATTTCCTTTTCTTACTATGAAAGCAACAGCGCACATTGAATATGTTGATAAAAAAATATTAAAGCAGAAAACATATTCTTCCGACATATCGATTTTGTTAATATATTAATTGTTTTTTATAGATTACACACAAAAATCTTAAAAGAAAAAAATTGTTATGCCTTTTCCAAAACGTATGAAAACATAAACAGCATATTCATTTCCTTTGCTTGTAACAATAAAAGGAAAACACGCGCATAAATATTTGAAGCTATGTTGTTACGAAATTCAAACCGTTTAAAATGAAAGTCATGTATAAAAGTGTTCTTACGAAATTGTCGGAAAAGAATGTAATGACAATTGTATTGTGAAAAATAAAAAGACATTTTTATGAATTTTAAAATGATATAAAGCATATTTTTTGTACAATTATGTTTTTGAAAATTATCGCAAAAAAAAATTTAATTTTCATTTAAAATTCTGAAACTTAAAAAAAAATCGCTTTGAGATACTTATTTCCACTTTTCAAAGTATATTTATACCAAAGTTTTTAACTCTAAATCAAACGATCTGATATTATTAGTAGGGATAAGGATTAACAAAACAATTAATTAAACAAAGACAATTATGATGAAGGGAAATTAATCTTTGAAAGGGATCTGTTCAGTTAAAAGATCATAAGCGCGATTATTTTCATTCATGAGTCTTCCATGCATTCCAACTTTTGATTATGCATAGTAAGAGCTTATCAGTATGCTCACGATTTCACCATCAATTGGTCCTGAAAATAGTCATCTTCGTAAATGACTTGTAGTTTTTATCGTCAGTCTTCCTCACGCATAATGTCTCTTGGAATTTTCTTTATAGCTGCAATCGTTCTTCTTTTCCATGATATACTTTTTTTTCGGCTAATTATAGTAATCGGAAAATTGTCAAGGAGCCTTGACTCGACCTTTATGATGATGGTGAAATGAAATCGCCAGTTGTTTCATGGATTCCAAAATATTCGAAAATTCTTCCCAATTTATAATTTACATAATTTGCCAAAATACCGGACATTGATTTACAAAGATATCATTATGCTAAAGAATTTTTTACCGAACCGGCAATGAAAAATTTATATAAATGTCTACTATAGTTAAAGCACTGTTTTGTATTTTTGCTTTATGTATGGCTATAAAAATCAATTATCTAATCTCAAATAACATGACATTTAAAATGTAAGGGTATCTCTTAATCTAATTTAAGTCCTTTTTAATTTCATAATTTTTATCCTAATTTAGCCCTATTAACTTCTTCATTCTAAAATGTTCTCTTATTTCCTGCTCCAATTTCCATTTTATTTATTTAATTCTACACGTTCTCTATGAAACGACTGATCTCAGAATTTTCTCACGCTCCTAGGGAAGAAATAGAAATCCTTAATGCTTACAATATTCTTTCAAAGATACACAAAATTCCCTATCTCCAACCTACATATTTCAAAGAAATCCCATAGTAAAATCATTGAAGGGTTGTGTCGCAAATGTAGACTAACGTATTTCTTACCGCTTATTCTTTCTACTTAAATTATACCTCCCCTGGTAAAATAAATCGAAGTTTTAGAACTACAGAAGTTTCTTTTATTCGGCCAAGCAACTGCTAAAACATGTTTATATATATTTGTTATTCTTTTTACTGAATTATATCTAGATTGTTGTTTGTACTGTTATTGTGTTATAAGCTAAAAACTTTTCAATTATTGGAAATCTAATATTTTCTTTTGGATAATATTAGATTAGTATCGTTATTTATCGATTTTTCTTTTTTTCCCATTTAGGAGCATGTTCTGTAGCCAGTTTCAAAAAGAATACCACAAAAGAAAATTGTATCCACTACAATTGTCGACCACTAAGGAAGTGCAAATTCCTTTCTTCCCACTCTACAGATTCCTTCACCTTTTCATCTAATCCTCTCCCTAAATCAGTGCCTTCAAAACAACCTTCTACGGTGGTGACCCACTCACTTATGACGGATGCTAAAACCAATGGATCCCAACCAGCTCACACAAAGGAAGAAATAGCTACCTTCTCCAACGAACAGTTTGCCCTCAAGAATGACAACACTTCTGTCAAACCTCGAAAAGGTGTCCACGACCTTCAACCTGATGACCTTCTTTCTAAGTCTGGTATAAAACCAAGAAAAGGAGTATCATTGGAAGATGTACCTCATTCACAGTTCCTCTTGAGCAACAACAAATCCAGCGTAAAGCCTAGAAAGGGCGTTGAGCCTTATTCTAGTGAAATTTCTCCAACACCATCAGTTTCAGCAGTGTCAACATTGGTGAGGAGTAATGTCTCCTCATCTGTGAGTCACTTCCATACTACTTTGCTGAATACTACTGAAGATTTCGCATCTGATGACTTAATGTCAGCCCTTCAAAGAGTCTTTGAGGATGACTCTCATTCCACCTCTATCCAATCGTCAACATCTTCAAAGATATCACCAACTTCCACCTTGCCATTGTTGGACACTACTTCTCTTAGTGAATCTCGTTCTACGAGTGCTAAATTGTATACTCCAGAATCGCGAACTTCTGCCTACTCATCGTACACCACACAAGCAAGCCTTAAATCGAGTCAGAATACTCCAGAAGTTTCAAGTTCTTCACCGACGCCAATTGTCGACGCTGGTTTTTTTACCCCTGTATCGAGACCATCGAAGGAATTCACTACATCAACGATCGTTTCTTCTTCAACGACCTATTTTCTGACAGTTACCAAAACAAGCCAACCTCCAACGTTGCCGCCATTGCCCTCTGAGGTCACGGAAGACCAGCAAGAGAAATTCATTGAAGAATTGAACGTAGCAGACGAAGAAACTGAAAACGACAGAAAATACAAGTCTTCCATTCACCTAGTTCTGTCTCTAGTCTTTGGCCTGTTGGTTTTGTTCGCTGTCCTGGGCGTTGTTGCCAAAAGAGTCTACGATGGGTGGTTAAGACGTGATTATTATAGGATGAACTATCTTATTGATGGAATCTATAATGGCGTTGACTGAATCAGTCATTGACATCTAGTGTGCTACTTAACTCTAATCCCTGACAATTTCCTTATAACCGCTGCCTTAAAAATGTGTCGGGACCAAAACTATAAAATGCACAGCGAACCTGTGATGCATAACTATGGTAATCGTGTGCCTAAGTTCGCTGTCTTTCTAAATGAATCTGTGATCCTTCGTGTTAACGATACCTGAGAAGAAATGTGCTTAATCTTTTGTCTTCATCCAACTCTGGAACTAAGAAAATATTTTACATAAACATGTACACATGATGAAGACTTTGAAACTTTGCTGGGTGGTGTTTCAATTAAAGAGAAGCATGGTAAAAACATGCGTCTTCGACATTCAATATTTTGTGTATTCATTATAGCAATGGTTCTACAAAGAAACTGAATTTTATAATTCAGAAAACTGCATCTGCTATTAAAAGTGCCGAATGTCATATATATATATATACGTACTTGCTTAAAAAGTATTTTTTACTGGAAAAAAACTCATTTTAATGTCGATTGTTCTTGCATGTGTTAGAATATAAACTAAAATATTTTATTTGAAGCTGCCATTGTTCGTGGAGCTAATGGCGGTAAATCATTTCAAAATCGATGAGCTGTAAAGTAATAAATAAAATTAATGTTTTAAAAAGTAATTAATGTCTAGTGTGTTTAGAAGTTACGTATGATTCGTAATAAGTACACTTTCATGATCAAATTGTCTTCACTATAGGTTAATCCACATAAAAAAATTGTTTTTAGAAGTGAATAATTTTGCATTTCTTCATCGAATATTAAATCAGTTTTATGATGTTTATTTCATCCATGTGACATATCACAAAAAAAATCTAATAATCTCATGATATGAAAAAAATTATAGTTCGATTTAATTAAATGTACAACAAGATTGTAACGGATGTACTTTCGTAATTATCATTGATATTAGTAATATTTTTTTGAGTAGTAAATTATATAACCTCATTCTGTAAATATTAAAATGTTGTGAATGCTACAAAGTGCTCTTAAATTTCCAAAGTGTGCGCTACACAAGTAGGGCAAAATATTTCGTGTCAAATCAAGATTTGATTCAGAAATGAAGCTTCGAACTGACAAAAAATGACATGCTACATTTTGTGAAGAAAGTTTATAAACAGTGAGAATCGCAAGATATAAATATATCCTCAATTGTAAATGAAGTGGTATGTCATTGGAAATTTTAGAAATTCACCGTAAATTATTCTTATTGTAGGAATTTTTTTAAAAATGTGATAGATAAAGAAAATAATACTTGATTAAATAGAAATTTTTATTTTGCTTTATTTTAGTAATTAGAAACATGAGTTTATTGCAAAAGTAGTTTGCAATATAAACCCTATCTGAAAGAAAGTCAATTAATATTCTCTATTTTACTTGTTACTACATTTTTAATGTGTTGTAACACCTGCAAGTTACCATATGAAACTTAGTTTGTGCCCATTTCTCCATAAAAAAACGAAAGATGTATCGCCTATATTAATTTTATTAATGTCCCATTTTAAAACTGCACGATTATTACTTTGGTTGGGCCTTATAACTTTGTAACCTAATCAGAGAATGCGAACGACGCCTGAAATTTATACTCTCCCCAAAATTCCACACGATACAAACTCGAGAACAACATTCAAAAAATGTGATGGGTGGGGGGGGGGATAGGATAGGATAAACTGTTTTCATACGCGCATGCCAACAGATTATAAAGAAGTGCATTTCTTTCACAATAATGAAAAGCAAGATTGCTCAGTCAAAAAGAGATACAAAATGGAAATTTATCAAGAATTCATATTTAATTGCATAAAGTGAAAAGGATTTTTCAGGTCACTTGTAATAACTCCCGTTAGTTTGACTTGTATTGGCATCGCATCCATTAAAACTGCAGAAATCCATCACCCTTTGAAATTATTTTCAGTTATTTCCTGTAAAAACATTTAGTTGTTTTTCCACGTTGGGAGTTCAATGAATAACGAAAGTGGGAGAACAAAATATGAAAAATACAAAGGAAAACGACAGAAATTAAGTCGATTACTATTAGTTAGGAGAGTTGAGAGGGCTACCCAAGAAAGACCAAAATTCGCCCTCTGCGAAATATCGGAAGGTGTAAACCAAAGATTTTTCCTATTGTCTGAGCTGCTGTGGTGGCAAATCATGCTTGGCACGCTGCCAATTTTGTGATGCACGTTTTTCCATCTTTCCCCCACGCAAGTTCGCTTTTGCTCGCTTGAGTAGTTTTTCTTTTTAGCTATTTCTGACTTTGCAAACACATGTGCTTTAATATTCATTTGTTTTCTTCCATTAAAAATCACTCACGAAAAAGGAAACGTCGGTAATTTTAGATATATTTTGGATTACTGCAATTAAAGAATCTTATGCTATACTGAATAAAAAATTTTAAGAGTTGCATTTTAATTGTATTCTATTGTGAAATATTTTTCTCATTACTAATCGTCTATAACTAACGAGACGTCACTAATGGAATAGAAATAAGATTAATGGTAAACCGACTCGCCCCCGTTATCTGATTTCAGTTCAAAATTAGTCATTAGTCTCATCTCACATCGCTTCAAAACGGGACATTAACCTAACTAAACGAAACCTACTACATGTTTAAAATTCAACCGATGCGCATGCAATTTGCTCCCATCTTAAGTTAATAAATATGTTTCAATTTTTTAAAATGCTGACTTATTTAAAAAATATATTAGTTTTCTTTTTACAGATTGAAGTGTTAATTAAAGTTGACAATTTTTTGCTATATATTTTGTAAAGTAGCAAATAACCTGCTTGATTTTCAATTTTGAATTCATTCAAAGTTTATTCCATGCGATGGCTTAAATTATATTGATTTTGGATGTAGACTAGTAAATTGTGTGTTAAATGTTGCTTCATTAAGCGTTCTGCAGTCATATTTATATCTGTATTGAAACTTGTATATATAATTTGATCGATGAAATAAACTGAGCTGTTTTTGAATTGACTGTTTTCATGTTTTTTTTAACTTATATTAATTAGCCTTGAAATGATCGATTTTTGGTTTTGTGCTCAATTTTTCTATATTATTCAACTGAAGTTTTTTTTAAACGAATTTTTAAAAAATAATATGGTTACATTGGTTTGCCAACATTTTTTTTAACGTTACCTGAATGGAAATGCGTCGCTATCTATTTTTTATCCGTTGTCATTTTCATTTCTGTTCTGTTTACAACCTTGTGTCCTTTTGGGGGAGGAGTGAGAGGCGCATCATCCAAAAAAGAAGCAGGTTCTCGCATCCATGGTAGGTAAATTGGTGTTGTAAGGTCAAGCTATCTCCACTGCAATGAGAAGACGTACCTCAAGTGGGAGAGGTTATAACGTGACTGGAGAACGGCGAGTATTTTAGTATTCAGTCTCTCGATGACGGACATTCAGATTATTCGCCAAGCATTTAGGCTAATCTTGAATAATTACTGAATGGTTGTGCTTACGGTGTTATAATTATTTTTACTGAAATTTGAAATTGAAAAACAAATTTTTAAGAAGTTCAACCATAAAATAAATTGCATGAAAAAAATTTGAAAAATAAAAAAATAATAATAAAATAGGAAAAAAAATCCACTGCAAAAACGAAAAACACAAAAATTTTAAATGGCTTATAAATAACTGGATTGAAGTGCGGATCCGATTCCAATCTGCATATTCAAGAAGTTGTTTCATTTTTATGAAGCTTCACGGAGCCGACTGGATGACGTCGCGTTTCGTTATCATCCCGTAAAATAAGATATTTTAGTGCTTCCTTGTGAATTTGGACAAAGGTTCCTATTTAAACGCGGCATTAAATATTGAGCAAAGGATCAGTTCCAGGATTTAATGTCAAACATTTGATATTATAGTCCACCTATTTCATTCGTACTGTAATAAATGAAACTATTGTTCATAGCTATAAATCCAGTATGGCTCAGAAATTGTAAATCTTCAACTTAAAAAAAATAATCTCTGAATATAAGGAAAAGATTTTTTAGTCCGGAAAGCCTTGCAAAAATTTTTGCCATAAGTTTTGAAAACTATGCTGGCAGCCATTCAATCTTTTTTTGAAGCTATTTGTCATTTTTATTATATTGATTTTGGAAACAAGTACAAGCACGTAGGGGAACGAATTTTACCCTAACGTGATCCCAGGTCGCTTTTTTTTTTATTAATGTTTCGTAGTTATTTTAAAGCTTTTGTTAGTAATTGCTTGTGGAAATGTATTTCAAAGTAAAACGATAAAAAGGTGTTAAAGTTTAGTTAGAGCTTGTAACTTTTTTTCCACTTTATTGTAGCTTTTTTTTTTATTGTAAAAAATTCCATACTCCATTTTTATATTAAAATATTATATGCCCAATTTTTTCTGTGTAAAATGTTCATTCTCACTTTTTCAATAACTTAACTCTAGAATGTATAACTTGTTCTTTTGTACAAAAAAGGCATGTGTTTTGAATACATATGTTTGAAACTGCATATAATTTAGGAAACTTATTTAAAAAAATTTAGTTTATTTTTTCTGATGACATTTTAACGAAACAATTAAAGTCTGGCAATTGGCTACATTATGAATCAAACAATATCCTAGAGACACAAATCGCATTATAAGAATTCTGCAATAAAAATAAAAATCATTTACCAATATTTTTTTACAACGCAAATATTGTTATTATATAATGTAAACATATGTTTTTGAAGCAGTGTTGTGGCCGAAGAGAGAGAGAGCAAACACTTTTGAATTTTAAAACTTCGCTTTTATTCCATCCCGGAAGGCGTAATTTATGTACAAGCAGAAGCGACGAGGCACATCAACACAGAACGACAAAGTGTCGAAAAAATGCAGAAATATTTATCCCGAGGATTTATACTGTGAGATTCTGATAGGGATTTCTTTACACGTGTCCATTTAGGTAAGGGAATTATAGGGATCTTATAAAAGAATGTGTTTAGATTGACAAATTTTTATCCCTTCGCTCGAAGTGTGGGTAAGAACTTTTCAATGTCAGTAAGTTTATAGAGCTTCGGTTGCAATAATTAAATAAATGTGGAATCGGATCATGAAATATGAGAACATTTTAGAATAAAGTTAATATGGACACAATTAAGTTAAAAGTTAGGAAATTAATTAGGATTTAATTCAGATTTAGAGATAAAATTATATGCATTCATATATATATTATATATTATATTATATTATATATATATATATAATGTATATATATTGATAATATTTTTAGTGGTAAAATTATTCATACAATAGCCATTTTGGTATTTTTCTGTTTCCTGTTTAAATCTAATTTTACCTATTGCCATGTATCGTCCTTTTCTGCAAATGTTTATCAAAACACATTTAAAAGAGGATTTCAAAACACTCATTGTTTTCCTATGAAACAGTCACGTGAAGCTTATAAATGGAAATAAAAATGTGTTGCAAAATTTCTACACGACGCATTGTAGGGGTAACATTCTAACTTTCAGCAATGTTTTTTCCCCCCGCGATTATATTTTATTATAAACGAGTGTTACAAAATACTTGAATTGGCTTTCTAAATGTTGTATCATTTAATTTTTCAATATTTTAAATTACCAAGTGATTATAATTGCAATAATTGTTGATTTATTGTATGAATTATTTTTTTCCTCTATTAAGGTAGCCTTCAAATGGAAAATGTCTTTTTATACTGTAATCGTGAAAAGACCTTTTACTCCAATATTAATTATCAGAGGCTTAAAACCTTTAAAAATAAAAAAGGCCTTCTCTGTTAACCAATAAATATTTTATCGCTGGAAAACCTCCCCCCGGATCTTCATTAATCTTATAATGTCAGGAGAGAAGATGCATACATGTGACAGCAAAACGTCAAAATCTAATTTAGCCTTGAAACATTTGATAATAAAATAAAAATATTGAAGCTGTAATATTATCGACTTACCTTAAACCATTAGGTTTATATATTATATATATATATATATTCAGAGATGAAAATGTAGTATATGGATAAATGCTGTCAGTTCTTCATTTATTATACCCGTATGAAAAACACTAGATAAGTCATGGCTCAACTATTATGTTTTATATGATTCGAGGTAATGTTTTAAAACAAAATTAGATGTTTTATATAAAGTAAATAAAACATGTTTTATAAAAAACTTAAAACAAATTTAAATTAATTTTTTCCTCTTTTTTCCAACTATTCTTTTTATTAATCTCATGATTTCTTGATGTAATGCTTTCTGCAAATCAGCCATTTCGCGCTTAAGGGCACAAAACATTGAATAGTTTGTATAATCGGGGATTATTTAACAAACAGCTATGTAGTAACGCGGACAATTTCCAAGATTTTTTTTGGGGGGGGGGGTCGGCATTTAATATATGTTGGGTAAGAAACACTTCCCAGAATAAGCACAGGATGAAGCAGCACTCACTGCAAGATTTGCATAAATATATTTTATTGTCACCTAGTAGCGATGGGATTGAAGTCCCTGAAACTATGATATGAAATTGTGGTAAATTCTATATACCTAAATATAAAAATAAATGAAAGTCGCATTAAAAATTTCATATGAGAATATTGGAATGGTCCGACAGTTTCAAAATTTGACATTTGCTTTTCGGGAATTTTTTAGAGGTGTGGAAATGATTCAATATTTCTTGAATAATACCAATACAGGACTGAGATTTTCACAATAATTTTATTAAATCAATTTTAATAATCTTAAAGAGAACAGGGACAATGAAAACTTCTAAATTTCGGTCGTAAATAAAGGTGTTTTTTTTTCCTTACAAATAAATTTAAATATCTGGAGGAAAAGTTATCATAGATTAATGATATAGAACAAATTATTTATTTTAATTATAAAACAGTAGAAAAACATTTGTTTCTTTAAGTATTTGTTTTTTAACGATAAATCGAATATGTTTTGTGGTGCAATAGTTTTTAAGTTTATAACTACAAATCGGTACGCTGACAAAAAAAATTCCAAATAAAATCACTACAACATTAACTTAGAATATGACCATGGATTTAATAATTACAGTGAACTTAATTTCATTTAGATATCCTTTTTATAAAGCTTTCAAAAAGTGAATGTCTTATAATTTAAAAATCTAAATAATATATGATGTTTTACATGATAAATTACATCTAAACATTAATACTATTGCTCAAAAAAAATGTTTAACAGAAGCATAATGTTTGTAAATAATTTTTAATAAAATCTCATATGATTGCAATGAATAAAATTCTTTCTACAATAAATAGAATTAGTACCAAAACTGAAGAAAACATGTTTCGAGAAAAAGGCAACAAAAACTCGATAATTCTCGATAACAACTCGATAATTCTGCCAAAGGATTCACTGTTGAAAGATAATTTATAAACTTTCGACTTTTCATACCTACATAAATTATACATATTTGTAATTCGTGAAATGCGCTCTATTTTATTATATTACAATTGAAAAATCTTTATTTGAAGGTATGAATGTTCTCTTAAGAAAATCCATCGAAACTGAGCAAATTCTTTAATTCTTCAGAAGTTGTAAAAGAAGGTAACTGATAAAAATACAGAACTGAATACACAGTATGTCCAAGAATTTTTAGACACATTATAAAATTATATAACATAATAATTAATAATAATTCTTCTCAAGAATAATAATGGCTTTCTTCCACGCTATATATTACTAACATGGATGAAAGTTTTATTTCACAACTTAAATATAGAATTCTGTTATATCTCAAAATCCTATAGGTGGCGGTACGTATGGCGTTTTGTTGCTTTAATGAGGAAATTTCACTTACTAGTCCATATCATACTATTTTCAAAATTAAATTCTTTAGATATTTTTTATATGTGGGTTTAGAGAGAGATTATGTTTATCAGATGCCATGCAATAATTTGCAAACTTTAACCCGATTCCACTAAAGATTTGTTGTGTATTCGAGTCTAAATCCGATGTCGCAAATCAGACGCCCTTTATTTGGTGGGGTGCGGAAATTTGGTGAGGGGCTTCCAGTTCCAGTACCTTCCTCGTCATTTGACCGATGTTCGAAATTACATGGTCCGTAAATAAGAGCCCTAATATTGCTTTCAAACAGTATGCTAATATAACTTAAGCATAGTACAACAGGGTTCAGTTAGCTCTTTTGCCACTGATGGGCAGTTTTTGGGAAATCCATTGAAATCCCGTGAAAAATTTAGAATAAAATAAGTCAACAATTAATTAAAAAAAAGGTTTAGGTGCCGAATAGAGACCCAAAATAGGATTATGTTATTCATTCGAACTGAAATATATTATTTAAATGAGTTGTTGCAAACCATATATTATTTTATTGGGGGGATTATAACCCCTGCTCGCTCCATTTACTCATCTCCAAGAATCATGTTCTGATTCTTTTAAAATCACTACATGATTACAGCTTACCTTACTACTTTGGTATATAGTTTTGAATTTCTGCTATTTATAGAAAATTATAAATGCATTCTTTAATAAAAATAAAGTTAAATTATTTGAATTGAATGAACTGTTGAATATAATTTATCATCAATTTCTAAAATTAAAATTTTCTGGCAGCGGAAAGATATTGTGATTGGTAGAAAAAAAATATGCAATTATAAGATGTTTAAAAATCAAAATTGAATTTACTTCTTTTCCCTGTTTTGTTAAGATGCATCTCATCAAAATTTGTCGACGTAATGTTAATAATAGTGAAATAATCCCCGAGGACGGCGAGTATTAATAAGATTAATTTAATCATGTCAATCAACTTTGATTATCTACAACTTACTCCTGAAAGGTGCCATATTATTTTAAATTAAATTTGATAATGATAGAGCGTTCTGAGTGGTTAGTTATACTTCAAAGTAGTGAAATTAATGGCGACGCTTCTACAGTTCGGAAACTTTACTCCGTATACTGAAACGCTTTAGACAACCGTTTCATTCATTCCAATATGATCTTTTTATGGATGATTCTTTAACACTTTCATTTGTCCTTGCTTCCGTTTTCGATTTATAATAGAAATTTCAGACTTAAATTTATTTTATCTTACTATCCAATTACTCCTAAATAATAATTATTGCGTTGTTTCAGAATTTTCATCAAGGTAAGCATGTAAATAGAATGAACAACCATTTCCGAATGATGATTCACAAATCCGGCCCGATTTTGCGTCCACATAAGCGTTTTATATGTGTAAAATGGTTCCATGTGCATGAAACACAGGTCATACAAAATGAGTGAACTAATAGGGCTGCAAAATAATTTTGAGGAATTTACAATAGATGGCGTAAGTTATTCTACATAACATTGGACATTACTGATCTGGAATCAGGCTTTTATTTTTATTATGTGTAATTTTACAGAAGTTTGAGTAAATTTTCCCTCAATTTCAAAAATGCCGAAATGAGCTAAAAGAAAAAAAAATCGCGGGAAGTTTTACTTTCCTATTTAATCCAAATAAAAATACTGCTGAAAGTCATTGGACGTTGTTGGAAATTTATGGTGAAATGGCTCCATCGATAAAACGTATGAGCATTGAATTCGACGTTTAAGAAGCGGCGATTTGAATGAGGAATCGAAAGCTTATTTGACCAAGACTCTTGTCAAACGCACGATGAATTTGCTGAATTATCAAATATTGATTACACAACAATTTCCAAACGTTTCAATACACTCGATGCGATTCAAAAGCGAGGAAATTGGTTGCCACATGTACAGAAATTGAGAAATATTGAACGGCACTTTTTCAAGTGTGAACAACTGCGTCAATATTAAAAAAGAAAGTTTTATTTTATGCACCCTATCGTCACTAGTGATGACACATGGATATGCTATGATATTTATAAGCGTAGAAAATCGTAGGTTTTGCCTGGTCATACATCAACATCAACAGCAAGACCGAATATCAGGGTTTGAAACTCATATTTCCTGGGACTAACTCGGTGTTGTGTACTATGATCTGTTACGATTCAGTGAAACAATCACTGATGAACGCTACCGAATACAATACTTTGAACGGTCGGTGAACTGGAAAAAAAAGGGGAGGGCGGCTCAATTCGTGCAAAGGACAGTATAGTAACTTTTTCAACATGACAATGTTCGACCACAAGTAGCATGTCGTCAAACAACAGAAATGCTAGAAAGGGGATATTTTACCCCAACCTAATGTTCACAAGATATTTCTGTATCGGATTGATTGCTTGTTCTAATCCATGGAACACGACGTGGTTAAAAAGCGCTTCCAATCTTACGAGAATACGAAAAATTTGATGGATTAGTGAATAGAATCAAAAGATCAGTTGTTATTTCTGCGTGAAATCCATATGCTACCAAAATATGGGAGTTCAATTCAGTTATATTAACGTCCCGTTTTAAAGTAATACTCGGACTATTTCGGGACTGACCTCGTAATTTCAAACCTCAGTCAGATGACGAGGACGACACCTGAGCTGGCACTGACCCTCTAAAACATTTCGCACTACAGCAACTGGAGAACGCTTGGACTCACCGAATTTAATGTGCAACAGACCCGCTTACACGACGGTTCTTCGAGTCTCAAGCCTGAAACTCTCCCTTTCCGAAACAGAACCAGAAATATTACAATCAGGTCACTTCGGCCCGACGAAATAGTAAGAAATAGTGGCTGGAGTTAGACAATGAGTTGGAGAATAATAATGTATATAATTTTTTAGAATAAAAGCTTAAATTACAAAAAATGTTATGTGTCAATTTTAAATTTTAAAAATTTTTAAAAGATTAGTTGCGAATATATTAAAGAAGTTATACTTCATCGCAATTCGCCTATTCTAATATTTGCAAGAAATCAATTTACGAAAAAAATCTCGTCTTCTCCTTTAACTTCTTTTTTCTCATATTACAAAAATGTCTCTTTTATACGACAGTAAAATTCCTTCACATTTCTTTTCAGCAGAGTGTGAGGCAACTTATTGCTTTAAAAAAAATGGCGAAAAATACATCTCACCCCCTCCTCTCTGCTTCACCTCCTCCTTTTATTCTACACACATTATTCGTGATACGAGTCCCAAAATGGTGAAAGCTAAAGTACGTGAGGAAAAATTTCCGATTCAGCTTCCGTGTCGCTAACTGTAACTGCGACTACTTTAGAATACTAAAAAGATGTTATTTTTGTGTTCATTGAATATGACATGTTTATTTTAGACTTGTCATGAAACCTTTTCACTGCGTATTGCCATTTCTGAGGCTTCCACAAGCCGTGTTTTGAAAGTTGTTTGATAGCGAACATGTACTGCATTCGAAGAGTTTCACAGCGACAAGTTAATACTTGACTTTGTGACATAACGCTGCTTTCTGTAATATGAACATCTCATTTTTTATTATGTAGTCATACTGTATGAAAATAGGTTTACATTTCGCCTTTTTGAAATGCTGCGTAATGCCACGGCAACTGTAACAGGTAAAAAGAGATTTGCGATTTATTAAAATTCTATTTTCAAATTAAATCATGACTGTCAGATACGAATCAGACAACTATACAAGCTTATTATTTTTGGTTTCCATTTCAAACAAATTAAGAAATACAAAATGCTTATAAATCATCATCAGATTTTGAGACAGTATTTGTATATTCAAAACAAAAATAAAAGAATCAATCCCCTCGCTCCAACTACTGATCTGATTTCACCCATTTTTGTTTCATATGAAAGTGTTCATGATCTCCATATAAACCATTAATGCTCGCCTACATCCCGCTTCAAATCCTATTTTCGAGAGCAACATATTTTACTTTCTCGAAGAAAAAAAAATGGCAGAATATCCCCAACTTCAATCAATGTGCAGATTTCGCTAATTTTTGTTTCATATGAATTCTTGTGACTCTTACATAAATCATCAGGGCTATATGCCTTCCTCCCATCACCACTAATCACTATATCTAGAAGAATCTCAAAAATTATATCACTGCACTATTTTCATGGGGAAATAAAACCATTATAGAATTTCCCATCTATAACTATTGTATTGATTTTGCCAATTTTTATTTCACATGAAAGATTATGATATCTAGATACATCATAAATAATGGTTTATTTCCCACCACTCTGTGGTATGAAATATAAGAGATATCGCGAAATAAAACTTTGGCAAGCACCCAGCGCCAATAACTGAACCAATATCACCATTTTGATAGCGTAGCAAACTTATCAGCTTCATATTTTTGTTGTGCAAGTATAATTTAAAGTAGTACTTTTTTTATTGTAATAACATGTACTGCATCAAAGATGTGGGTGACTTATTTTGCCCCACCTTTGCTTCTTTCCTTTATTTATACTTATTTTTTCTTCCAATACAAATACTCAAAAACAAACTTTTAGGGTTGCCAGAATTTCTGCGATACGAGTTCGCGCCGAAGTATCGCATTTGCTACAAAAAATCTACGATTTTGGATTCTTTTTTAACAGAACTTATGTTAACTCAAACTTAAAAACATTTGTAGGTAATTAAAGTAATGGCCTTGCTCACTTCCTATTTGCACAACTTTCACTTAGTTGTTACTGTTCACCTCTTCTCATCAAATGATAGAACTGTTCTTAGTGAGCATCGTATTTTTCACGTACTTAATTTAACTACTAGTTATGCTTTATTACCATGCTACTAGTTATGCTTTATTACCATGCTACTAGTTATGCTTACTCCAATTTCATAAAACTGTACCGACTTTAGACTGTTTTTATAAGGAGCAACATTATGTAGAAAGTAAATTTTGTCAATATTCGTTCATAAAATATTTGATAAAAAAACACTAAAAATATAATCACTTTCAAAACAATAATAAGATAAATAAACGGAAATGAACACCAATAAATACTCGGCAAAAATGTATTTCCGTGTTCATTTCTAATTTATAGTGTTACAGATATCATCCAGTTGGTGCTTGGCTCAAAAGATTCAACGAACTCTATAATGGTAACGACGTTTCATTTTAAAAAACGTAAAGCAATTCTAAGCGAACCAAAGTATAAACATGTACAGAGACAGTGATCTCAGAAAATAACAATACACTCACTAGTTAAATAACACTGTTAATAGCACAATACTGGACATTAAACAACAGAAGAGCTTTCTCTGCGATCAATATTTTAAATAGACATATCACGCTCTCTCGAGCACATCCGCTTATATAGTCTTTGATACAGGTTATAAATTTTTCTTGAAGGATCTCAGCTCCTAATAGAGATATTGCCAAAATTCTTTTATTTTCTAGAAGCTTTTCTTTTGTTTCCAAAATCGCGGGTAGCTGATCTGACTATCTATTCAACATCCAAAAAGAATATCTATATAGATATATCTCTACCTTACTATCGAGTTAACTGCGCAAAAAAAGCAAAATTATGGGTTTCTAACAATACATTTGGTGTTAATGTAAATGTAAGCAATGAAAGAAAAGACTGCTTCCAAAACTTCCAATTAATTCCATTTCAAAGTACTCTCACTTAATAATAAAAAAGACAAAAAAAAATGAGTATAACATTAAATGCATAAGAATTTGTTTAACTAAATTTGCAACAGTCTTTACTTTTATTTCAACTCTCGAGAGTAATATCTTTTACGATATTGTTTGTATCTAAATCCACAAGTCTCATTTACAAGTAAATAAAATACAGACTTGGAGAATATGTATGTGAAATTTGCATACCATTATTTTATACGTTTCTGATATGCATGTCAAGAAATTAAGACATCTCTTCGTCGCCTTGCTTTATGAAAATTTTATCCTGCCTTACACGAAATAGAATTCCTACCCGATAGAAGTCTTATTTCACCAGCATCTTAAATTTCCAGAAGGCACGCAATAAACAGCCTTTTAAGATTTATTTGAAGGATTTCAAAAGCCCATAAATTTGCCTGTACGAGTGAAAATAAGTTTTAAACATAGAATAAACCTTTTCTTATCATTGTGGAGAAATAGGACGAAATTACTTTAGCTATAGTAGAAATATATTCGCATTTCAAAATGCCACATTTATAGAATTCGCAATAAGAAATATGTATATGCTTTAAATGAAATATGTTCGATATATGAGCTACACAGCATTTATATGCAGCACAGTAGCAATGAAAAAAATTAGAGAAAATAGAAAATTCAAAAGAGAAAATATGTATGGAATTTAAGAACATTAAAATAAAAATACGTTTTAAAGATTTTATGTTTTTGACCTTCTGAATTGTCTTTAACTTTTACAAAAAATTATTTAAATTAATTTAAAAATACAAGGCATCATGTATTTGATCGATATTGAATGAATGTCCCAAAATTAAGCCTTTAAAGGGCCATTTTTTTCTAGTCATATTATGTTTAAATATTTTTAGGCTTGAAATTAGAATAAGAAAAGGGATTCATTTAGCTTATTAAATAAATTTGATTAATTAATTTGGTTAATTAATAATTAAGTAACAAATCAAGACACATTTTGTGTGAGATAAAGAACTGAAGCATCTAAGTTTCTGCCTTTCTAAAAAAATTTGTCTGAACCGATGCCAACCTACATAATTTCATACAAAGATTGATAAATTTGGTGGGAAGCATACTTCCCACGGCCCTGGAAAGGGTTAAAGGAGATTCAAACCTTCTCAAATCCGAAAAAATATGATAATATTTTAAATTTTAGATGTTAATGTTTTAATTGCTAAGTCTAACGTACTATTTATTATTCCAATGTTTATGCTTTTTGACAAGTTACATTATTTTTATTTCATTCAAAATTATACAAATTCGAAAAAAAAAATCTTTTTTTCATTTATAAATACGCAGAATATAGAAAGTACAGTAATTGACAAAAAATTTGAATTCGGAATTTTGGTGAATCTCCCCATTTTAGATCTTTCTGAGTTCGAAAAACACATTTTTAGAATATCAAAAACGCTTTCAGCTAGATGGTTGAAATTTGGTACATAGTCTTTACATCAAATTTTGAATGCAACCTTTTTGAAAAAATCCATCAGTCCTGGTGTTCAAATACAAGTTAACATCATAACTACAAAACGTAGAAAGGTAGATAGATGAAATTCAATACTCAGATTTAAAATCTATAGAGTAGATACCTGTCAGATCCAAATGCGGGTTGACTATCTGTCAATCTGTGCTTTCAAAAACATGTAAAAGCGATGATTTAAAAACGCAATGACTTAAATATATCGAATTTGGTATGAGATTCTGTGATTTTGCATCAGATTCTTGTTCCAAGCAACTGAAAAAAACTTGTCAAAAACAGTCTTTTTTTTTTCTTTTTCTTTTTGTTACTATAACGCATGCCACGTATCTATCACCAAATAACTCTCCAAGGATGACGAAATAATTCGATAAAAATGCTAAATTCTTGTCAAAAAATATTTCGTAACTATTGTACGCCAATGCCATGTGAGGTGTTCTCAGGCATGATAAATTTAATAAAATGTAAGCAAAAAATTTTGGTGGAGACATTCCTCCTGGTTTATTTAGTTTCCAATTTATTCATCTAAAGTAATGCCCACCTGCTTTTGTTGAGCTATCCTATACCAGAATTCAGAATTTTACACATATACTGAAACCTAATTTGGAAATCAAACCGGTTCATCTTAATGTTGCAAGATTGGGAGCAAAACAACTTACCAATCCGTGCAACTTTTAAAAGTTTATTTCAAATTTTTAAAGAATCGTACAAAATTCCCTTTTGTATTGCCTTCTATTAACAATCTTCTAAGAATAATTATTCTAATCCAGACGTTATCTCTTTAATATAATATTCTAGTTTCATATAATATATTCTACAAGAGAATTTAGTATCCTAACAGATTATTCAATATTCTACAATAGTATTTAACATTTTTCAAGAATGTTAATGTACTGATTCGGAATTAGCAATATAAAATTTTTAAGAAATGACATTTTATTCTTATCTTATCACATATTCAATTTCTGGCACTAATTTCTTAAAAAAATGTAGACGCTAAAACAAAACCTTAGGAGCTTAAGATTCAGATGGAAAATATTCTACACAGCTTGGAATTTTAATATCATTTATGATGAACTTTAAATTAAAGAATGTCAAAGAATTTATGTCTTAATTTCTTCATAACAGTTCTTAATCCCAATAAAAAGAACTTTTTTTCTTTTACTGCAGCAGAGAAAGTTTTTAACTACAACAGTGAAAACTTTGAACTTACTTCTTCTGTTTTGTACTTAATACATATTGCATAATATCTTTTTGGGGTTGAATAATATTGCGTAATTCGTCATTATAAATTATAGAGAATCTAAAAATTAATATAGTATTTAATATAAATTAAATTAATATACTTTCAGAATGACTACATATGGTGTCATCTGTGTGGAGTTAATATTTAATTAAAATAATATATTAATTTATAATCAAAAGTTCAAAAATTATTAAAAGATTGTACTGTTATCAGGAATAAATAACAATGCATAATTTTATTTTAATACATCATGAAGACAATTAAAAATCGTCTGCAATATTTCATCTAGAAAATGTGAAAATTCCAAAAGCAAACTTACTAGACAAATAATAGTTGAAATGTAATCATAAATTATAAATTCTTATCAGAATTTTTAATGAAAATCATCAGCGGGAAATTTATCTGTAGATCCATTTTTGTACATTTGAACTCGATGATTAAAAAATAATACAAATTATATACTTTAAATAAATTAATAAATATGCATAGTAAAAGTGGGTACGTTCTTTTCAAGAGAAGACAATGCGGCAGTTTTTAATTTGTCAAAATAATTTTTGGTTGTTACTAAATTGAAAGAAATTTATTAATTTTTTAGTTGTTTTAACATATGCATGTATTACAGGTATTATAGTGGAGTAAATCTAATTTCTCGCCAGAGAAAAGTAATGAACAGATTAGTGATTAATGAATACATCGGCAAAAATATTTTTTCAGTCAGCAAATTATAATAAATACATCAGCGTAGAGCTCTTTCGTATTTAAAAGTCCTAGAAAAAGAGAAAATACAACGCACTAGTGTTTCAAACGAGCGTATTCAATTTTGATGTAATTTAATTTTATTTAACTTGAATGCTTTTTTGTATCAGTTATTTTTTTTTTTACATCGGTGTCAATTATTTTTTACGTGCTCGCAACAGAGGAAAGGCAGTGTTTAATTTAATAGTGCAGTTTTGTTTTCAGGGGGAACTAAATTTTTATGAAATGTGTGCGAAAGTCATTAAGTGCATTTATATTCTATCGATTATTATATTTATTTAACATTGTTTGTATTTAGTTGTTTAAATTAGTTATTTTATATTTATTAGCCTTAAATGTGAAATAGGATTAAAATGATTTTTTTTAATCCAGTAATAAAAAGGGAAAATAAAACACGTCAGTGTTTTAATATTGTAACTTTGTTTTCAGAAGATTTTTTTTTGTGAATTGCGCATGATGTTTTTTTAAATATATTATAATCATTTATAATTTCTCAGTTGTGGTAAAGAGGAACTTAAATTCGAATTTGATATTCATTCTTTCTGTATTTTTTTTAATCCTTGTATTTTGAACCATTTTGAAGTATTTTAAAACACTCTGAAGGTATTTTACATCATTTTAAAATATTTTGATTACATTAGACGAGTAGCAATCAAATAATAATGGCATTTTTTTTAAATAAGTAAAAAGAATTTACGAAACTTGGTTGACGAATTGGGGGAACAGGCAAATGAATATTACAGATCTTAAGACTCTAAAGTAAATCATGAGTGAATCAAAGTGAATAAGGCTCTAAAGTGAATCGCATGAGAAAGAGTTTGTGAATAGAATGCTTAAGATGATCATTAGCACGAGACTAGAAGAAAGGAAAGGAAACGAAGCAGATGAAACTACAGATGGAATTCGAATTGAAAACATTGGAAATTGAATCTGTGAAATAATCTACCGCAACTCCAGTGTTCAATAATAGTGGGCAACAAAGTCTTAATCTTGTAAAACTAATTTCCTAGGTCAAGAATGCGAGATATATAGCTTGTCAGTCAGAGCTAAATACTTTTGAGAAAAAAGCCATGCGAGCTAAAATACAGGGTGACAAGGTAGCAAATTTTTCGCCTTTCGATTGCCATCCGAAATCTTCTAGTTAATTGAATAATTGACAAAATGGAATTTCGGAAACGGTTTTAATTATGAGTGCGTTAAAACCATCCTATTAAAAAAAATTTAGCTAAATCCGTAAAATTTCAGAAAAAAGTTTGTAACGCGTCAAAATATAAATGAAAAGTTTTGAAGAGATTGTTATAAAATAGTAAGCGTAGATCGTTAAGCTATGTTTTCTTGATGGGCTTTAGCTTGACAACGGTGTAATATGGCAGTGATTTATATAAAGGGACTTACCAGGCTGAATTTTTACGCATCAAGTGCTGAAGGTTAATTTGTCCTGTTCATAAATCAGAACTCATAATGTTACTAAATTTTTATTCATTTCGAAGTACACACTTCTAGTTATTTCATTGTATGATATTGACATTTTTATAAAGTTTTAATTGTGTATTTTATTACTTTGAAATATTTTGAATGCTATAAAAAAATTCTTTTATTTTTTTATTGTTAGCATAGTTTATGGAATTCTCAGCTCTGGTGTATATGGGTACAAAAAACAATGACTGTTTCTGAGGTACTTTTTTCCAGCATCACTACTCATGAGGAGAATGCGTTTTCCGCCGAAGGGACGGGTAAACACACAAGTAACTTCCGGTACGAAAGGATTAATTCCTGGCGGGAAAAAAAACGTGGAGATGAAGGCGAATTACTTACCTCTAGACGGAATTAATTCTTTTTATCGGAGACTTTGTAGAGTACAGAGTGATTTTTGGAATGGAGGTAAAATGTAACATGGAAAAGAATCAAAGTTCTATATTAATTTTTTATAATTAGTTAATTTTTTTGTCGTTATGTATATGTTTTGTGTTGGGTATTAATATTTTGTGTTGGACTGCTGTTGCCGGGATAGTAAAAATTAGCAGCTGGGATCGTTTTTAATACATTTTTTAAACCTCATTATAGACACGACATAGACTGCGAGGGTGGGTAGAAACGTTTCCGGCCTTACAAGGAAAATGAAAGAAATTCTGTTTAATGATTGCTTTATTTTCCAACGCGGTCTTCTTCCAAAGAAATACACTTGCTCCAACAGTGTGCCAATGCTTGGATCCCCTCTCCGTAAGAGCTTTCTTCTAAGGCCTCAAAGTAGACATTCGTCGCTGAGATGACTTCGATATCAGAACAAAATTTCATTCCAGCCAGAAATTTTTCAGGTTGGACAAGAGGTTGTAGTCAGAGGGTACTATATCAGGAGAAAAGACGCCATGAGGAAGAACTTCAAACTTCAGTTCATGAATGTTTTGCCATCACAATGTCAGCCTTGTGGAACATGATCCTAGTGAAACAGGACATTCTTCTTGGCCAAACCTTGTTTTTTCTTTTCTTTCTTCTTTGGTTTTGGAATGCAATTTATCCAAAAGATTAGCATAATATTCAGCACTGATGGTCCTGCTATTTTCTAAATAATCCAATAATAAAATTTCCTTAACATACCAAAAAAAAAATGTTGCCGTAACCTTTCCTACCTATAGCGCACTTTTTGCTTCTTTTGGTGCTGATCACTCCTTCACTGCCCTCTGCTTTAATCGCTGTTTGGTCTCTGGAGTATAGCAATGGATCCATGTAGCATCAACAGTAAGGAAACACTGCAGAAAATCAGTAGGGCTTGGATTGTACAGCTCCGATATCGCCATGCACTGCTGTTTTTGATCTAACATCAGGAAATGCGGCACACATCTTGCTGATAACTTTCTCGCACCCAAAATATCAATTAAATTGGTATGTTCGTTTTTTAGATATACAAGAGACTCAGCAACCTGTGTCAATTTCAGTCGGTGATCATTCATAATATTTTTGGGAACTTTTCTAACGATTTCATCTGTAGTTGCAGATTTTGATCTTCCAGAACACTCCGACTCCTGAATGCTTGTACGACTACGTTTAAAGTCCGCAACATATGTTTTAATAATTGTAAATAAAGGAGCAGATTCCCCCAGTGTCATATCTATCTCAGTTTTAATATCCGTTGGAGATAAGCCTTTTATTAAAAAAAATATTTTATCGCAGCTCGCATTTCAGTTTTCTCCATACTCGGCTAAAAATAAAGGAAGACAATTTTAAAATAGCATCGTACAAAAACAACCAAACGCAAATCTTTTAAAATATGCAAGAAGTACTAAACAAAGATGACCATTTGAAGTGTTTTAGTCAAAATAATTTTGGTAGCGCCAACTGTAGGTCAGGCCAGAAATTTTTCATTCCACTCTCGTATTTTGGATCATCTTTGTCATGGCGCAATCACCAACTAGAAAAAACAAATTCCAGAGAATGTTTTACTCATTTGGTCTGAACTCATATTCTCAAATTTTCTGCTTGAATAATTTAAAATAATATGCTCTAATAATAGGAATAATTTCAAAATTTCACAAGTTGGATAAACAAAATTTGTCGTGCGATTCTGACACGAAAATCATATATTTTTGGACATACTGTGTTAAAACCATTCAAATTATCTATCCGATAATCTTCACAATGTATTCGATTTAACACGAAATGTAGGATATTTTATAAATATAATGGAAGAACACTTCTTCTAGTTTTGTATATATATATATACACATACATACATACACACTGGTGTGCAAAACTTAAGACCGTTTCGGTGGTCCTGGACTTGTCGTCTGGGGAGGCATTAAGATGAACGGGCGGACTGAGCTCCACGTTTTCGACAGAGGTTCTGTAACTGGAGATCGCTATTGTCAGGAGGTGATCCTTCCCCATGTGCGTCTGTTCCGAGGTGCCATTGGATCAGACTTCGTTTTTATGGATGACAATGCACGGCCACACAGGACTCGTGCTGTTGAGGAGCTCCTGGAAAGTGAAGATATCACTCGAATGGATTGGCCGGCGTGCTCCCCTGATTTAAATCCGACAGAACATGTGTGGGATGCTTTGGGGAGACGCCTTGCGGCGCGATTACATCCTCCTGGGAACACTCGACAACTTAAACAGATGCTGATTGAGGAATGGGCACTCTTACCTCAAGAACTGTTGGACAATCTGGTGCTGAGTATGGGGAGACGGTGCGAAGCAACCATTGCAGTAAGGGGAGGGCATATCCCATACTAAGAAACATCTGCTTGCTGTTCTTCCTCTTGGACAGACAATCATGTGTAACGATACTATGAGTTCTATAAAGCCTTTTCTGTTCGATTCCATACTGTATGCATTGTATTCATTTCTGCGCAACTATGCTTTCGTCATTCTTTCAGAACAAAATGCTGTATCTCATTTCTGAATTTCATGTCTCAGATGATTTCTCGTGAAGTTATGGCAAAAAACTTACCTGCTGCTTAAGTTTTGCGCACCAGTGTATATTATATATATATTATATACATGAGGGCAGGAGGTATCAATAAGTAACGCACATAGTTTTGACGATAAAACTAATAGGTGCAATGTAGAAAGGTAATCTATCATTACCTTTCTACATAACTCATTCTTACGAAGCATTTGTCTCAGCATCAGAACAGTTTGAAAATCCGGTCTCATATAACTATGGCTTCTGCAAGTGGAATCGGAGTCGCTTTGACCATTTGACATCGTCGTCGATTTTCTAAAATCCGAAGAGCCTTTTCATGGGCTGGAGGACTTGCATAAATTCTCTATATTCTCAGACGCTATGTCAGCCCTTCAGGCAATACATTCCATAAAATAAAAAAAAATCTCGAATATTAAAAAAATTGAGAAATGTTTAAGAGACCAAATAGATTGGATTAATTAGGATTAAGACTCACATCGGAATATGTGGAAACGAGAGAGCAGATGAATATTCAAAAAAGGGTACACAGAGAGACCAAACAGATATTGCAGTCCTAAAATCATTCCAAATGTTAAAGAAAGAAATTATAAGAGAAATGACTATGTAGTGCCAGAGTAGATAGTTAATAAAGGATGCATAACATACATTCCTAACAGAACCAAAAATTACACAAAGAATATTGGATTCTAATTATATCAGGACATGGAAGATTTCCTGAATACTTCTACAGATTCGGAAGGATGCAAGACAACACCTGTGCATGAGGGAAATAGGCTCTGTTCAACACAACATAGCAGAATGTATCGAACTCAATGAAATTATAGGAAGACTCATTATGGATAGTGCACACACAATTTTAACACAATATTACAATACCCTGAAAATTTAAAAACCTTAAAAAAAATGATGAAACGATTTCTAGTCTTTTACCAACAGATTTGACGATTATTTTAATTTTTGTTGGCCTTTTCCTTTTATTGTCCTCAAAAGTTGGATAGTTAATGAGCATAACAGCCAGTCACAATCCCTGTTCATGCGGCTTTGTTCTGTGGTAACGGGGTGACTGGTTGCAATTAAAAAAGCCTTTTCATTAATTCAAACAGATGAAAATTTCAGGAGGCCAGCTCAAAACTATATGGTAGTACTCAAAACGTTATCAAATGAATACTTGCATTTTAAATACTTTCTCGTGCAAAGCTTCATTTCATTGTAATTGTTCAAATTTTTATTTGTTTTGATCATGAAAAGAGTTTGAATAAAAAGTTTAACTCTTACGACAGTATCAAATGATCCATGCGGTCGTGGTTCTACTCGCAGCCTAAGAGGTTGTTTGAAACCGGGATTTTTAATTTTTTTTTCAGTTCTAGGAAGAAAACCATGAACTGTAATTACACAGAAAAGTAATAAATTTGTAGCTTCTATTTCCGTTTCGAATTATTAGGCATTGCATTTTTTATCCTGTTATTCGAAATTATGTGCGTTATTTATTGATATCCCCTCCCATAGCAGACACTATTTTTTAGATAATATATTTTTAGCTCGATGAATACATAGTAAATGAGAACGAATTCGCATACTAAATCAAAGAAATCCTAACATTATATCACACATCTTACATATAAGAATAGAAAAATGCTGTTGATCAACTAATGAATAATAACTTATTGTTTCGAGCCACCAATTACTCACTAAGAAATTCCCTTGGAAAGTTTAAAGCGATATATATCGAGATGGAAGTATGGTAGGCGGCACCACGTCCTCTTCAAATGAAGAATCATTGAGAATCAAATTGTGAATCAGAAAAATCTAGAGTCTAGAACTGAGAATCTGGATTCATCAATGAAAAGAGTCTGCCTGTGAGTCTTGTTGCATTCATGAATAATGTTCAGGGGGACTCTCTTCTGCAATATGTTAGAAGGAACATATCCACAGGTCGTTGGGCGTTAAGAAATTTTTCAGCTAGCCTCTAGACAATTCGCCTAGAAATTGTTATTCTATTCGCAGCAGCAAGATCCCTAAAGAGTTCTCCAGCAGTTAGCTCTCTAGGGCAACGTGCATTTAATTTAATTCCACTTATCGATCGCCTGATAGTGCCGAAGCTCTTATGTTATCTTGGATGACCTTTTTGATTATAACAATGGTGTGATGGTGATTGTGACATCCAAAGTAGACTCCTTACACTGTAATACAATTATTTGTGACCCCCTTTAACTATTCTACGAATTCTAATCACCAATATACCTATCGAGGGCTTCTGTTTTAATCTTTCCTCACGACGATTCCAGTAATACATTTTTTACAGCAATCAACGAATCGATTGATTTTTGTACTAATAGCCTCCCCTTAGACGAAAATTCCAGATTATAGCGATTTCACGTTTCTTTTTTTTTAAAGGAGACCTTTTATTCTTTTTTTAAAAAGATGTGTAATGTAATATACTTTCATTGTATTGGCTATCTTCCAAATTATACAAGACAATTTTTTTTAAATATCCGAGACAGATATTTTGAACAACTTCGAAAAATACTTTGCAATGAAACTTTTTGGCACTGGTGACAGACTATTGAACGAAGTTTTATTTCATCTACAAGGAAGTTCTAAAAGGATCAAAAGATGCACTTGTTTTGCAAAATATGTTAACATTTCGCACAAAATTTAAAGCAAATGTAAAAAATATTGTCCTTTATACATGCATTTTGAATAATTTTGGGAAAAGAAATTAATATTTGTAGCGAATTTAAATGCCAATCATACTTTCAAGCAGTGTGTTCTACATAATTTATAAATAAAGGAAATGCCACCAAACATCTTTCGCGGGGGAAAAATTATGCATATACAAATTCTGGGATTAATAAAGTGGATTAAGTTTTTCATGTGAAATGTCGAATAAATATTCTTAAATTTATTTGTTATCAAAGATAAAATTATACACGAATTGTGCGAGATTCGTACCGTTATCTTATGTTAAATTTCTTTTTTTTTTTCCATCGTCATAATCAGAATCAGTTATAACTCTGCATTCTTACCACTTAAAATTTATAATAACTAGGTTTAGTAATTATAATTTTCTTTATAATAATTTAACTTTTTAGGACCGATTATGCCATTTCATATTATTGCAATAATCTGCTTTTATTATTCGACAAATGACATCGCTTGCACCTCGATCTTATATATTAGTATATAGCAAAAAAATTCTGGTTACAAATATATAATAATTGAATAAATTTGAATATCATGAGTGTTTGTTAATAATTAAAAACTTTTTACATGGTTTAAATTCACCTGAATGATATGAATAATTTTAAATAGTAAATATTTCTATAGTGCTCTTAAAAGTATTTTTTTAATAAGAAATAATAAATTGAGCTAGAGCGATCTAAACCTGATCCGAAGAAAACATCTCGCATTGCTATAATACTTTGAGATGAAACTACACTTTAATATTTTATTTACTTTATTACCGCAATATTTGTACATGCTAACATACAAATAAGAATACATTGAAATAACAGAAAACTTCTATTCATTTCACCGAAAAAACCATATAACGATAAAGGAAAACTGCAGCGAAGTTTAATTGAAAGTACACGAGCATCTCTTTACTCTTTCAATTAATGAAATAAACCAGTTGGAGTGATCTCCACAAACTCTCTTTCCCGCAGATCCACCAATAAATTTTTACCGCCCCTCTCCTCCGTATAAAATTGTAAGCATTGGGTAAGGCCACGAATGCATATATGCATGGCATTGATGAACGGTAGCTGTGAAATATAGATCCTTGGCAGGAATCTAGCATTTTTATTGAATCAATCGTGAGTATATGTGTATTTTGGACACCTCTTTGCCGATCGATTGGCTCCGCAATTTGACTGCTGTAGTCATAAGATAGTATACAGAATTTTATTGATTTAAGTCATTGTGTTTATGAATTATTTTATTTATATTCATGCGATAGTACAGACCGATAGACGGTTAACCATTTGACACATTTAGCTCAAAATTTGAAAAAAAGATCTATTTTAGATGTTAAACCTGTATATCAAATTTTAAGAACCAATCTCTTTGCATTTCGCTACAAAAGAGTTCCCTTGTGCTCAAATAGTCGGATAAACAGACTTCCTGTTAATGAATTTCGTTTAAAATTTATAGAAATCTATGGTTTAGTTTTGTCATTAACGTCCCGTTTTAAAGCAACATTTGAAATCGCGGTCAGATGACGAGGACGACATTTGAACTGGTACCTCCTCTCCAAATTTCCACATCACACCAGCATTAGGACGTTTAGCTCTGACGGATTTAACGTGCATCAGACACGCTTACACAACGGTTCTTCGGTGGAATCGAGTCTCGAACCCGAAACCCCCCGGTTTGGAAGTCAACACTTTACCACCAAACCACCACGTCCCTAAAGAAATCTATAAAATTGGTCGTAAATCCATATGCTAAGTTTCATTCGTCTAGCCCAAAGACTTTTTGAACTGTGCTCACAGATAGACATAGTGCCAAAACTGTATTTTTTGGATTCAAGAATCTTTGAAATAAGGAGACTCGTCCAAATCAAATCATTCGAATTTTTTGATGTTTACAATACCTTCTCTGTACTTCATATACGAGAAGTAAAAAAATTACATAAATTTAAACTAAAAATATGTAAAGGGCAAGAAGCTAAAATACAATAAAACTTAGTACGTGTTTAGCTTTATTCACAAATTTATTTTTTCCGCTAAAAAGTGAAAAAATCGCCATTAAATAGTAATTAACATATAAAGTGTTAAGCATCAATATATCATATCAGAGAAAAGAATAATACTTTCTGGATTTGTTTGTTTTTCAAATAAAGTATACTGCAGTGTTATTTTTTATCAAAATTTAAACTACACTTCTTTGAAACTACCCTTTGTGGTTTAAATTCTTTGATAGGGTTTTTTTCCACCAATTCTTACTTCCCCTCGGCTTATTTTCTCTAAAAATCCTTTACTCTTTTCTTTACTAAGCTCTCGGAGGAAAGTTGACTTAACGGATTATTAAATCCACTTTGATGCTCGATTTAATCCGGATATGTGATTCAAAGACACTGTAAATTGCAACTGGAAAAAAAAAGTAAATAAAATTTCGAGTCTGTTATTCCTTTCAGTAATTCGTCTTTGTCAATTTAATTCCTTATGTGGGTAAATTGTTTTAGTTTTCTAAAGAAGACGAAAAGTTTTAATTGGACGAGAAAAATTAGATATCTTTTCAGAAGAGTACCAAAGAGAAAAACTAATTTAAGATTGAACTAATGATGTTAAATTTGATTAATGATGCATTGGTAACTATGGTTATTTATTTGAAAGATATTTTTAATGTGATAGTGTTTGTACCTTAGCAAATTTTCTGTAAACTGTGTGATATAAAAATCATAAACCCCACATTCTATAAGGAAAATCATTAGACCTATAGCTGATGCGTGATTAAGTCTTGAATAATAAATACTCGCCGAGAAAATATTTTTCAAAATTTTAATTATTTAAATTTTTTGTTGTAATGACATTTAAACAAAATTTAGTGTTTTTACTATTATAAGCATTATATTAAAAACTTATTCAAATAAAAGACATTGCTTTGAACCTTGATTCCAAAGCTGAATGTCCACTGTCGCTTTTATTAACAAGTTTTTTATGGACCTTTTTTAAAATTGATCAGCATAAGAATTGTTATTCATAGACTGCGATGGCTAACATAATCAAGCTTGATAAAAGATGAGACAGATGAAGTAAGTTCAAAACCATTATGCTACATTGTTTTGGAATAAAGATTCGAATTTTTATTTTTTTTATTCCCCATTCTTTAAATAGGAAACCTTTCAGATTTAAATATCCAATACTTTTTTCATATACTAGTAGAACTTGAATGTCATTGCCTCTATCATAATAAATATCAGCGAAAACGATACCACAGAATAACAAAAAATGAAACTATGAAAACGATAATCTGATAAATTAGACGATAAAAAAATCTAAGTATACAACTGAGAAATAAAAGCACGCTGAAAAGAGTGAGACAGCGAAATTAGAAAGTTGTTATAAGCAATGCAAGCGATTAAAATTAAATTGTATCAAATAATTTTCAGAATTTGTCCACAGGGATGTCCGCGATCGATGGATAACAAAGAAACTGAAATATAAAATAAAACTGCAAAATGAAGTAAAATTATTTAATTTTGAACATTTACTTTTTCTTTCGTTTTCATTTATTTCTCCATACTCGTTTTCGCCTGTTATACTATATACGATAAAAAAATCAAAACAAATAACTGAAAATGAATACGCACTAAAAAAAATAATAAAATGACAGTGCAATTAAAGTAATTTTTCGTGATTTTCTGTTTCCTAATTTGGCAACGGCATCAGAAAAGCGAAGAAAAACTGGAGAATCGGCTCCGGATCAACGAAAAAGAAATTTAACTCAATTGAAACAACTAAAACTCAACGAATAAAAGGGTGTTTCAATAATATTTGCTTTAAAATTCGAATATTAAAGATAAACAATTCCGCTTATTATCTACTCACGAAACCTTAGCGTGAATTTAGCCTTTTTATTGAATCTATCGTTTTAACCTACAATGGGTAAAAAAAGTATTGGCAATTGCCTTAATTTATTCATATTGACAAATAAAGTGTTATGCAATTTTAGCTGTCGTAATTAATTACAAGACACCTTATATAAAAATATTAAAACTTTTAATTTGCATTTTCTACGATTTTTTCTTTCAAAATCGAAAATTTGCATGTCAAAAAAATATTGGCAAAGTTTTAACTGCTATGCAAATTTTGTTACATTGAAATCACGTGTTTCGACTGATAAGAAACTCTACCGGTATAAAGTCTGCAAAACTACTCCAAGAGAGTCTATGCATTATTTTGCGATTACTGCAGTAAAATGACTTCGAAATCGAAGGAGTTGGACGTTAGTGTTAAAAACATGATTATTAGGCTCAGAAATGAAGGTTTAACTTATCGTGCTATAGGAGTGCAGTTGAATATAAGTTTATTTACTGTCAGAAGTGTTGTACAAAAAGTTCAAGGAAACAGGATCAACGGAAAATAAGACTAGAAGTGGACGACCTCGAATATTTTTTACAAGAAAAAAACGTGCCATTATTAACAAGGTTAAGAAAACCCTAAAATAAGTGCACCCCAGATAGCTAGAGATGTTGCTTTCACTTCGCAAAAGACTTGCAGCGTACAGACTGTACGGAATGTTTTACACGAGGGACGTTATTATGGAAGGGCAGCTAGAAAGAAACCATTCATCTCGCAAATAAATAGGAGAACGAGGTTAGATTTCGCAAAACCCCATGTTGATTCATCTGAAGAGTATTGGAACAGTTTATTTTTTCCGACGAATCGAAGTTTAACATTTTCGGCAGTGATGGACGATGATATGTGTGGAGGAGGCCAAATACTGAATTGGAAGAGCAACATTTAACTGCTACTGTAAAACATGGTGGAGGCAGCGTCTTAGTTTGGGGCTGTATGGCAGCTAATGGAATTTGCAACCTGTATTTGATTGACGGTATTATGACAGCACGTACATACATTGACATTTTGCGCCCTAACTTAAAAATCAGTGCCCCAAATCTTGGCTTGGGAACATCATTCGTTTTTCAACAAGACAATGACCCCAAGCATACAGCGAATCTCGCCAGTGAATGGCCACTCTACAATGCTCCTCGTCAGTTAAATTCCCCACCTCAATCGCCTGACATCAATCCAATTGAAAATTTATGGCACCAGCTGGATCTAGAAATCAGGAAACAAAATTTCAAGTAAAGACGACCTCAAACGTTTACTCTTGCAAGAGTGGCACAAAATTCCCAACAGTATAACAATTACCTTAGTTTCCTCTATGAAAAATAGATTACAAGCTGTTATAGATGCAGAAGGTATGCATACAAAGTACTAAACATATACTGAATCTGTTTTCGCTCATAATTTTGTCAATTTCATAATTTTGCCAATACTTTTTTTAACATGTAAATTTTGGATTTTCTCGTAGATTGACTAAAAAAATATTTAAATGAAAATTTCGTTATATTTGTTTGTCTTTTCTCCTTCTGTAATCGCTATGTTAAAATAAAATTTGTAAACATACTCTGTTAGCAAATATGATCATTTATAGGCAATTGCCAAAACTTTTTTTATCCACTGTATGCGAGTTATTTTGCGATTCACCCCTGACATATGGTTAATAGTATCAGAAAATCGAATTTATTTTCCCAACCGACTGAAACAAAAATTTGAGTCAAAGCTGTACTTGTAGTCACAAAATCCCATATCAAGTTTGATATATTTCAGTCATTGCGTCTTTGAATTTTCACGTTTACATGTTTCCGTCAACGATATTTCGCGATATTTCAAAAAAACATGTTCACGTTTTTACAAGTATAGACCGACAGACTGTCAGTCCTTTGTTGCATTTGGCTCAAAATTTGAAAGGCATCTAGACTAAAGATGATAATTCTGTTTATCAAATTTTATTTATCTAATTCTCTTTATTTTCAGTTATTGTGTGAAATTATATTCGAACAGCCGGACAGACAAATTTTTTCTAAATTTCAGAAAAATCAGACAGTTTGCTCAAAATTTGATCTATAAATTTGATATAAAGACCATATACCAAGTTTCATCCTTCTAGATCAATGCGGATTTAAAGTACAAATCTAAATATTGAGTTTTGTTACAGCATACAGATAAAGGGACATTTTCTAAAAATGTTTATCGAACTCGGGGAAGGTCTGAAACGTTGAAATATGTAAAAATCTCAAGTTCGAATTTTTTGACAATTACTATATTTTTTATATAATGCATATACAAGAAAATTAAAATACCTATCAGACTTTAAAAATAAAATTTATAAACATTTGGTTAACTATTTCTTACACCCGATAAAATTTGATAGAATTTTCAATTTCATAATAATCATAATTTTTGCTCAGATTACGATAATTTTTATCCTTTGAGTACATAAAAGAAATTTAAGGAAAGGAAGGTACAGAAAGGAATTTTTTTAAGTACAAATCTGAATATATTCGCTTGAATATTATAAAGTTTCATAGCAGACGACTGACATTTATTCCTTTTAAACTTTTAAATAATATGATACAGCTAATTTATATTTCGTCGTTATAATTTTTGTCTTACTGAAAAGTGAATAAATACTACACTGTTTTTTTCATAATCATGCATGCTTGTGAATTTTAGTTAGGTATGCATGATACATTAAATAAATTACTTTATGTGAATATTATCTTTTATTAGATCATGATTTATCTAAGCATTATATTTCTCATTAATTAAATATTTATTTTAAGTAGCTCTGTGATTGCTATTTGTTATTGTTTCAAAATAAAACGCCGATATGGTATACTACGCATTATCATTTGTTGTCTTTTCTTGCAATACATTTTATCTTTGCATTGAAATTAGTAAATGAGCTATTTCAGACTCCGTAATCAACATATTTTAACCAGGCACAAATATCAATTTCCTGTATACGATAAATAATAAAAAATAATTTAAATTAAAATAACTTCCCTTGTTATAAGATTCTTTTACTCGAATAGCATCATTTATTAACCTTTGCACTCCGGAGGTGACTCATGGTCACCATTTAAGACGATGCACCATTTTGTCGTTTCATTTATTTACTTTTCAATTTTGATTGTTAAAAATACTTACAAAATTGTATAAAGATGTAAATTAACTTTTCGGGTATATTCAACTTGAAACAAATATATATTTTAAGGAACAATAAATAAGCTCTTGCATTAAGTGAATAATTTTGCATCGAATTACTTTCCGAGTGCAAAGGATTAAGAATACGCAATTATCTACATGCATCTGATGCTATAGAATAAATTTTTATTGCCTTAAAATTTATATTCTATTTAAAAAAGATACATAATTTGTTTACGACTTATTAATCTGTTTGTGAAGGAAAGCATAAATATATTATTTAAGAACATGCGAAGATATATCATAAGCCTAATTACATTGACTATTTAGTAAGTTTTTAAAAGGTAATATCAAATTTAGAAATATAAATGATACAAAAAAAGTTAATTATTTCATTATTGCTTGATTCAGCAGAAATTTATATATTATAGGCAATTTTTATTTTTACTCTGTCTTTCATGAACATTATTAATTTTAATGTTCCATTTCGAAGTCTTATCGAGAGAATTAGAGTTTACGAAACTGTTTCTAAATATTTTGACTTCAATAACGCTGTTTTTTAGACATGAAGATGCTTCATTATCTTCATTTAAATCTTAAACTTACAACATATGTTTTAATATACATTTGATAAATCTCTCAAAAATAAGCGAATTACAAACTGCACACTACAAGATTATAGTATTCCTGAAAAAAACTTCAAAAATTCTGATCAGCTGTTTTGGAACACCTCCATCACGTGACTATGACAAAGCATGAATAAAATCCGTTGTGTCGTTTTTTTTAATTAAATGAAACATGATTAACTACTTAACAAACAATTACAATAATTAATCCAGAGAATTATTTTTCACGACATTTCATGAAGCAATAAGACGATATTCATAATAAAAATGAAGACGAAACTTCAGACGATAATTTAACGAACTATATCTTAAAAAGATATAAATAGTAGCTGATTTCCTTTAAAATCGTATACACTAGATGATTCTGCTATTTTTAATTTCAACGCTATACATTTGTCTTGACCGAATATGGAAATGGATTATTGGGTGACGTGCCCTTTAAACAATTTAATATCTGGAAAATCAAGCTTCGCTTGGTAATATTTTTGAGAAAATATTTAGATACGAATCATATACTAATTACATATGAATATTTTTCAATCTTGCCGATATATGAAATGGTCATTTAAATGAAAAAAATCATATGAACTTATTTTAACATGTTATTCGAAACAATCTGCCATATTACAGTATTCATTTCACATCTTATCTATCATTACTTTATTTTTGAATTTACACTCAGTTTTACCATGGTGTAATCGGGTCCGAGATTACCCTCTATGACATTGTCAGCATGAGAGCAAATAGAAAAAGGCTCAAATAGTAGTTATAAAAAGAATGGGAATTTTTTGTGGGTAAAATCGCGTTTTTTCAGGAAAGACGCCTATATAGATAAATTGAAAAATCAAAACCTTATCTAAATATAAAATTCGATCCAAATCTTTAAAGCCGTTTTCAAGATCTATGAAAAGTTATTTTGTGTAAGACAAGAATTTGTCGTTTAAAAATAAAAGCATAAACAGTTCGTTCTTTGTATCTAAAATCTTATCTATAATTCAAATTTAGCATTATTTTATTGCATATCAATCTTATTCTATTTGTGTCTTTTTAGTAATGATAAATAATTTCTGTATATTTAATCTTTATTCTATACTAACTACAGTGCCTGTTTTTATCCAGTTAATCATGCTCGATTCCCTTACAAACGATTACAATAATTAATTAATACAGCAAATTATTTTCCACGGCATTTTATGAGGCAATAAACGTGACAAACATAATACAAAAATGAAACTGAATCTTACTTTCTAACGATGTTTCATGAATGTATGTACAAAATTCTGGAATTGCTTTCCTGTTTTGGCAAATGAATGAATGATCCACGTTCGAGTGTTCCAAAATGCAAGCGCTTAAATGCTTTTTTTTTTATGACAGTCTCTTTTGTTTCATGACGGGGGTTTACCAAAAGAGCGAAAAAAAATGAATATCATTAAATCTAAGCACGTATTTGACTATCGTTTTATCCGCAGAAAAGACAAAAAGTCATTAGTTTTATGATCCTAAAGGTTCACCGCGTCAAGCCATGAAGTAAACTATTGCGAGACTTGCAAAGATAACTAGAAACTAAATGAACCAGAAATAAAATTGTTGATAATAAACATTTAAATATATTATAATAATTTACTTTGCGATAGAAGGAAAACGCTTGTTAATTTTTAGAAAAAAAGAGAATTTAGATATTTGCTTCGAAATTTAAAAAAAAAAAGTTTCGAGGGGGGGTGCATTTTTATTTAACATGACTTAAATATTTGTTCCAATGGAATTTTGTAAATGATTCTTCACGCATTTACTAACTTATTAGAGATTGTATATTCTATGAAGTCGAGTATTCCCGATTATATTTCAATACTGGCAGTAAATTTTAAAAAAAGGATTCAAAGATTCTTTGATATTTATAATAAATAGCGGCCTTCGATAACTAGCTCTTCGCCCAAAATCATTATTTTTAAAATAATAGACAAAAGCAAAGAACCAATCTCAGCAAGACCACTGTGCCGATCACATCAATTAGTCATCATCAATTAGTGATTAGTCATCAATTGTTTCTTAGTCTTGTGCACTGATCATATTCGAGAAAAATCTCAAGAACATAAAACAATGAGTCACTATTTTATCACTAAGTAATTTAATAGACTAATTGCTAAAATTGAAATTCATTAAATAGGAAGGCCTACAGACATACAAATGCGGGACAAATATTTCACTTTGCAATGATTAATTTGAATTGTATCGAATTCTAAGCATTAAGTATAAACAAACCATATGCTGAATTATACTTACAAGAATTCCTTGACATAGTACCGAATCGCAAACGAATAATACGTCATTCCAGATCGACAATCGCAATTTCATAGTTTTCTTCATATAATAAACATTTCCAGATTGCGACAAGAGAAAAAAATTAAAGCAGGCAAAACAAATCGTTGCCAGATGTTTGAGTGCAGCTTGAGTTCAGTTATAAAAAAAAAATAGTCGACAAATAAGCATATTTACGTAAATAACGATATACCGCAAACACAAAATACTAAAGGACAGCACAGAAATTTGAACCTTATTTCTTTTTAATGATTCAGTTGATAATGAAGCATACCAGTCGGGAATATTAGAGTCAGTCACTTTTGAAATGCGTCGTTTGAAATTCGGTAGATTTGGTTCGAATGCAGACGACATAGAAGTCGATTTGCTCCTGAATAAGTTTGAATCGCTCTATCCATTTTCCAATGTAAAACAAGAGACTGGGAATTATGGATCACCACTCAGTCTCTGATTTGGAGACTAGTTCTTGGAGAATATCGTTTGTATCTGTTCTGCAGACGATGCAGATAATTTCTGGATTATGGTTTTATTAATCCTTGCTTGATTCGTTATATCAAACACTAGAGCGAAGATAATCGATCAGATAAGCAAAAGCATAAGTTAACAGAGGATGTGTCTTTGGGAAGTTCTAGGAACGGTATTCCAATTAATAAGTGTCAAGGAATAAGTGAACGAAATCCAAAGAATCCGCAAAACAATGATGTCAAAGTTCTTTTATTTAGACAGGCTTCAGTCTGGTATAATAGGGTGGTTAAATCTTCAAAGTTAAGAATACTAGTTTTTACAAAGCTTTATCGTGTGATTTTCTGCTGTCTCCCATAATCTTCCAAAATTAGGACTTTAGGGAAGTATAAAATGGCAGTTAATAAAAGGACTTGCGACAAAATATTGAATTTCTTCCCAATGAATCAGCTAGTTGTTTGCAAAATCTTTTAAAATTTCAATACTTCCTGACAATATATTCGAGGGGATACCTTTTACTGCAAATAAATCACTAAAATTGCTTCAACAGAGAAATCTAAGACTAATTAGTTAGATGGAGTGGGTTGGGCAGTTAAGAACTGGTGATTCTTATAGAAACATGTTTGAATAACTTCCGAAAATAACCATCCAAATTTTGAATTTAGGACATATGGAGAGATACGAAATTGGATTGACCTATTATTATTAGAAGGAACAAATCTTCCCCTATTAGAATATTAATAAGTTTGGATACATGAAAATTAGGATCAATTAAATAATTTGCGAATGAGGCCAAGATGAAATTTATGATTAAAGCTATGGAATTTGATGGTCACGTTGTTGACCGCTAATGCATCTAAATAGAATGTTTTAAAAATAAGATTCACTTCAAACACAGAATTATTATGAACACCTGTTAATTTGTGGTTTGTAATTTTCATGGGTATCCTAATCTTTGAGAATAAGTCAGAGAGAATAGATCCTTCTGACTACTCGAGTCTTCCAATGCTCTACATGAAATAAATTGTCTAAAATTTGACTTCACTAGAATTGTTGCTGTTCATAATAAAGTGCATTCAACATGCAAATTTGCCATGCAGTTAGCATTTACAGGAATTAACATTACCAACATTTGAATCAGTAGAAGCGCTTTTAACAATGGATTAAAACGCTGAAAATGGCCTGTCAGCATGTAACAGTGTGCGTTGTTTTGCTATACAGAACCCTTGCTGGCCTTACGATATTAGACATTTAGTAGCAAAATGATTTGCATAAACAATTATCTCATCCTTACCATTACATTCCACATTTCCTCAATAGATTTTCTTAAAAAATGTCGACATTTCTACAATCCATGAATTTCCGAACATTCGGGACAAGATAAATTACTAACAACTGACTTTTATCATTACGTTACTAATTTTTTTTTAACTTAATCATTTCCTCATGTTCCTCTCCAAGAACAGAATCGCATTTTTCGTACGGAGGAAAACATTCTTTATCTAATGATAATTGCTATCACCTTCTTAGATACGCAAGGAATTTAATTTTCAAAATATAAAACAAACGACAAATGAATTAAATTCATCTTTCGAGAGCTTCAAGGGTCGTCAATGTAAATATTTAACAATTCTAAAATTGTATTTCTACGGTTAAGCTTGAAATCTTTGGGCATAAAAAAATTTATTTAATTAGCCATATGCTAAAATTTTCTTATTATGGAATCATGGCATTATAGTTGCCTATACTTTTTTGCAGTTAATGGGAAACATTTTATTAATCTGTAGCAGTTCAACTATAGGTGTTTTCAAATATTACAGTTTTTGAAAATTCGAAAAACCTCATCATTAGTGAATAATTGTTAAAAATAATTGCATAAAACTTAACAAGTTCTGAATAGTTCTTTTGAAAAGGGCAAATCAAATTTAGAAAAGCGAAACAATGCATTTGATAGAGATTTTTATTCAACACCTTTTTCTTTACTCAGTTGTACTTCTAAGATATAGTTTAATTTTGATTCATCTTATATATTAAGTATTCGGAATAGCGTATTGAGTCCAATACGCTGTTCCGAATATTTCTGACTTTCTTCATTGTTTTTTGCCAAATCCTTTAAATCACTGATTAATCACTGATTAGAACTATAACTTTGTAGTTAAAATCGTCACACTGACACTCTTAATCAATTAATTAACTTTTGAAAACCATTAATTCTTCGTAATTCACATACATTATAAATAATTATTATTTCGCTTGCAAGTTTAGTTATTCTAGTGTGAAAAACACTTCGCTTTATTTGGATTCTCTCTTTATTTGGGAAACTTTAGGCAAAATTTAAGATGGAAACAAAAATACTTTATTCTTAAAATATCAACAGCTAGACCGGCTCGACGGACCAAAAATTATGAGGAGAATTAAAACTAAGTAAATTAATGGATAGTAATTGCTAGAATTGACAGAGAATTTCATTAAATGGGAAGATCTGTAGATCTACAAATGCAAGACTCAACTTAAATTATCGATGATTTACGTGAATTGTGTCGATTTCTAAACATTACAAACCACTTACTGAATCATACAAAAAATTCTTGGTGTATTACCATATCACAAATGAATAACATAACTTGTGAATTACAGATTTCAATAAAACAGCCCAAAACAACAATCCAGATCTCTCGGTAATCGCAATTTGACTGTTTTTCTTCAGATAATAAACAATACCATATTGCGACAAAAAATTAAATAGGAAAAACAAATAGTTATCAATTGTTTGAGTGCTGATCCATTCATTTACAAAAGAAAATACAAATTAGGTAACAGATAAACATATACACCAAAACAAAAGTTTAAACCTTATTTTCTTTTCAATGAATCAATTTACAATCAAACACTGCTACACTGTACATTTTCTGTCTGGAGAAATCTTGACAATCTTCCTCAGTTACATCCTCCAAATAAAATACCTAATGAGACGACTTTTTTTAAAAATAATTTTAGTGCATATAATGCTTAGGGTTTTTTTTTTATGTACGTCATCGAAGCCCATCATGTCGCCAATGGAATAATTTTAGCATAAATGAGCATATATTGTGTTTCTTTCAAATAATACTCTAAGGGCCAAATCACAGTAATATGCAGAAGAGTTATGTTGGTAATTTTATATTCCGAAATTCATAGGAAATGTGATCGGCACTGCTAAACCATAGCTCAAATATCAGTTTGCTTTGCCGGTCACCAAGACACATCTAAAATAACCAGCTTCAATTGGCGACCATCTTGGCGACCAATTTGTTAATAGGGTATATTGAATCGATTGCATTACATTATTCGAGGAAAAACCTGAGCAATAATGCTGCCTTACTACCATTTAATAGTGAAAATAATATCTTCCATATAATCGAAATGATATCATCATCTTGTTATGTTGCTTCATGGATTTAAGGATCCTTATTCCACATCTGATTACTTATGATCTATAAGTATAGAACATTCAAGATAAATATTCTTCAAACAGTAATTAAGTAAATTTCAAAATAATGTAAATGGAATTTCCCTTATTCTGGACTGAATTCATTTAATTAAAATTCTCTTTTAGATCATCGATTGAAAATTAAATTTCTATCCTTGAATTATTTTAAAATAAAAAAAGATGGCAATTTGCATTGCGAACTAGTGAAGCGAAACCCTTTCAACAAACGATTGCGTTAAAACTTTGATTTCGGAATCTTTCACTGCAAAAAACTGCATTACAATAAAAAAAAAGAGCAAAGAATACAGAAATTAAAAGTATTGTTTTTTTAAGACAAAAAACGCAAAGAAATAGCTTAAAACTAGTCTAGCGTGTAAATATTTAATTAAAGTACAGCTCTTAAGAAAATCCTTGCATTGCTTTCTTATTAAGTTTTACTGCGTTCTTTGTCATTCTAAATGGCCTCGAATTCTATAAATATTTAACTAACTTACTCTACTTCTGTGATCTTGAATTTACACCTCCTTATTCTTCTATTTAGTTTAGAGCTCAACTTCCTTATTATTAAATCTACTAAATGATGAAGCTTTATACTAACAAAGATACTTTCAATGACTAGGTCTTCTTTATTTATTAATTTTTGCAAATTACATGTTCCGGTTTTTGGGGGGGGTTTGAGAAAATTAATTTAGTTACGTTATATTAAACGTCTCATTTTGAAATAATACGTAATCCTTTATTAAAAAGAAACAAAATGTATTTGTTAAAAAAAATGTAAGTTATAGAATTTTCAAAGAAAATTTATGAACATTAATATTCTATTAAGCCCTTAATTTCAATGAAATTGGAGGTAGAAAGTTGTCATAAAATAAAAGTAAATTTGAGTACTAAGATATCTATTGAAACATAAATTCTATCTATTTCACTATTAAATGAAATCGTAAAATAATGAAAGTTTAATAAATCTCTAACTATAATCCAAACTTCTGTAATTTTTTAAGTAATATAACTTTAAAATATGTGAATAATATTTCATAGTATATTAAATTAAAAATATATCATATATTATTAATAATTAAATAAGGAAAAAGGCAGTAAGAAATTTTTGTACGGTTTTATTTAGATTGATTTGCTTCATATACGTAGAGATGGAATTTTAACATGTTAATTACCAACTATGAGATAATTAATAACTGGTAGTCCTGTCCAAGACATTGATGCCAATTCATCTTTTTAAAAAATTTACTTTTTGCTTTCGTGGAATTACTCTTATATATGCAGAAAATAAATATACATTGTGTCTGCTAGGAATACAAATAAAAATACAAACTTATAAAAACAAAAAATATTAATAAATTGAAAGAAATATAAGCATAATGAACAGAAATACATATAAAAAATCAAAACTCCAAATTCTAAAAATTTTAAAGCAAATCAACATAAAGTACTGACTTCAAAAATATGGTAGCAATAGCATGTTTCTGGCCTTTTTTCTGAATTTTCAGCAATACTTTAGCGCGTTTCTCTCTTGGAACGGCCATTTCCCATGATATGTAATAAAGAAGATTAAGCTCGTCGTCGGCTTCTTTGAAACAATTTCTTGTCCAGACATCAACTACGAGATTATTCGTAAGTTCTTTATTCCTTTCTTCTATTTCTTTAAAAATTTTAATAGTTTATATGTGTTATATACAAATTTAAGAATAATATAACTTGATTGGATCAAAATGTTAAAATCACTTTTTCACTTGCTTCCAGACAAGCTAAGATTGTTAAATTTTATACATTTCTATATTATCTATGACAATAAGCTATGTAAATATTATATTTTCCATTTAATCAATTAATTTACTTTGATTCGATTCCATACTGATGGCAACGCCTAATAGGGAATTTTAAAACAAATTTCCTTCCGAAATGTCATAATAATTTAAAGAAAATATAAACCAAAGATTAAACCAGCTGGAGTGGTCCTCCCCCCAAAACTCTCTAGTATACTTATCATACCTCTCGTATCTTTATCAAAACTCTCTCTAATAAATTTATCATGCCAAACAGAGCCTTGCATGGCATTGGCGTACAATAATTATTTTTATTGAGTAATATCAATGGTTATTTTATATTTTATTGAAATATTAATTTTTAGATGGAGTTAAGCATTTTCACTGAATTTATTGTGTCATGCTTGGCGACTTATTTGGCGATTTATTCCTGATATGCGGCTAACAGTATCCGAAAATCAAATATTTTTAGACGCGTTTTTCTCAATCGATTGATACAAAAATTTGACATAAAACTGCACTTGTAGTCACAAAACCACATGCCAAATTTGATATATTTAAGTCATTGCGTCTTTGAACTATCACGTTCAACATATTTCTGAAAGTACAGACCGACAGACAATCAATTTCTTATTGGATTTAGTTCAAAATTTGAAAGGTGTCTAGACTACTAATTCTGTGTATTGAATTTTATCTGTATAGCTCTCTTTGTTTTCAGTTATCGTGTTAATTTGTATTCGAATAGCCGAATCCAAACTTCCTCTGAATAGATATTACTCAAAATTTGATAGAAATCTGCAAATTTGGTGTAAATACCTTATACCAAATTTCATCCGCCTAGCTTAAAGCGTTTCTGAGTCATCTTTATAACAGACAGACAGATGGACATTTTCCAAAAATGTGTTTTTCGAACTCATGGAAATCTAATACGTGGAGATTCGCCAAAATCTTGAATTCGAATTTTTTTCCATGATTATTATACTTTTTTTTATACGTATACGAAAAAGTAGAAAGTAGAAAATAATAAAGCCAAAAATTTTATTTTTACTACATTAATAAAAGTATATCTATATATTGTTTTTACTCATCATTATTTCATTATTAAATAATTCTTACTGGTTTTAGTTTTTCGCTTTCATATATTTAACTAAAATAATTTGTTGTTAAATAATTTTCTTGAAATATAAAACCCTTGAAATATATTTCTTCTTGTTAAAAGCAGATATCCAGGGTGGAAAAATATAGCTAAATGGCTCTATTTCATTAAAGTTCCCATCAAATGTAAAGAACTATGAAACAAATGAATGTTTAAATTTATATTTTATATTATTTATTATATAAAATAAGATAAGCGAATATTAAATTTATATTTTTAAAAACTTTTTTCTATTTTTATTTATAGAAACACAAAAATGTGACAAACAAAAATTAAATATATCTTTTTAGAAGATGCTATTATTTGAAACGCATATTAAATGCCTTTTAATGATTATTTATTCCTTTTCAGATACAAAAAAACAAGCCCTAGAGCCAATGACCTACTTTTCTGCTATTTAAATAAATGTAACAAGAACTGCTTTTACAAGCTGAGTCAACTGATGCTTCGTTTTTAAGCAGTAATAGTCGAATAAAAATAACCTTTGTGTTATTTAACAAGCTGCCTTTTTTTTCTTCCAGTATAAATTACCTGTAAGATGTATAAAAATTAGAAATTGATTCACAAAGAAATTTTTTAGCTTAACATTTGCAAAAATAGCAGATGTTTGGAAAGTTATTGGTAAAACGCAAATCACTCCAAGATAAATTCGATCAGTTACTGCTCAATCATGATATATCGCAGGAGAATAAGATACATGACACATAGCGGATATGGAAAAGTATATATGATGTATGATATACCAACATAGATATCAGAGAACTCTAAAATTTTCTTGACGAATTTTAAGTAAGAATGGATTAAGTTCGTACTACTTACGGAACAGTACAGATTAAACATTCTCAGAGCCTTAGGCAATGTATCTTTAAGTGTCCCTTTTTAAACATCTTCTTACTCAAATTGATCTTAATTACCCATGTAAGAAATTTTAAGAAGCAACTTCTGATGATATGACAATGCACTGCATTACGGGACTCTTTCAAAAAAATGTGTTTCAGATTCCTCATGCAAAAAAAAAAAAAAAAAAAATGCAAATTTCAAATAATTTTAAACAAAATAGTAAAAACAATTATTTTGAGCATAATCTATCTATTTAAAGAATCAAATATTTTTTTAATAAAAAAGAAAGAAATTTGTATAGATTGAACAACGTAATATAAATTTAGTAAAAGATAATTAATTAAAAATATTACAATAATGTTTTAGCTTTTAATTGATATTTAATTTGAATTTAATTCTGTTTGAGTAAACACTTTTGTAAATCAAATGAAAACGTAAAATTAATATCATCAGAAACTATCGTAAAAAACTCTATCGAAATGTCGGGGCCTCTAATGTTTTGGCATTCGTATGAAGCTGCCATCTTTGCCTATTTCATAACCCATGTATATTTATGAATGATAAAAACTGAACTAAGATTTATTAAACATACAAATTAAATCAAATGAACTTAATGTACTAAAATGATTTATGAACATCAGATAATGCGTATTACTAATTTCCAGGACAAGGTTATTTTAGCATGCTTTTACAACATCGAAATCATCTGTAAATAAAACAGTTTTTATCTGACATAAATAACATTACATTGCAAAAACATAAAATATTCTAATCTTAAAAAAAAACTAAAATATTCCTAAAAATAAATGTGTTCTAAAAAACTTAAGTTCATATCTTCTAATACGTTCAAATTCGTTATGTCGTTTTCTCGATAGACATAAAACATGACTTTGATTACATTCATAATCAAAATACTTGCAGAGCCCTCAATAAGTCTGTAAAGTAAAGATTTATTCATCTATTTGGAGAAGATAGTGTTTTTTTTTGTTTTTTTTTTGTATGGAGTTTTATAATAGGCTTTATTGTTTCATACATATAAGATGAAATAAATAATCGTTATATAATAACATTATTTAGCAATGCTGATTATATCATATAATACAATTCTAAAATGTGACTTGACAAATTTTTGTGCAGCGACTATGATTAAAGATATTCATTTTTTTTTATTAATTATTCTTATGTTTTGAAATATTACAGAATCGATTCGAAATTCGAATTGTAAGAGCGTTTTATTCCAATTATAAATTTTATCTTAAACCATATTTAAAAAAAAACAGCAAGTACTAATCTCGTCAAATAATCGTAATTTGCATCAACATTTGTAACATTTTGCTCATAGAGCAACATATTATAATTGTTTTACAAGTTTAAAGGAATCAAGGGATGTATATTCTTTAAGAAATATAGTCTTTCTCCGAAGTTTTTGGAAACGAAGAGTTCTGACCTACATAAATGTAGATATATGCAATTTATTCTGTTTGGTACTGAATTTATCAGTCTTGTATTCAATTATAATTTGCAAATTCATTTCATTCTATTTATCTGAAATATGTTATTTTTATTTGCTAAAAATCTGTTAGTCAATAAAAAAATATGTATCAAGAAATTCCAAAAAAAATTATTATAAAATATAGTATTAAAATGGATTAATCAACAAATTAACAATTCATGATGTTTACGATTATGATATTTATAAAAATAATCAATTATAAAATATGTTTTTTCTTGTAGCTCAAATACCGAATAAAAAACAAAATACGTTGTTTTCTACTCGGTTACTTTATATTCTATATCAATTAATTTCGCAGAACAATTTTATTTCAAAATGTTGTATTAAAAAACTAGTCAACAAAGTTTATGTGTAACAATTACGATAACTATGCAAAAATACAATTGTAAATTGATGTTATTTTAGATATGATAATAATGATTTTAAATATGATATATTTTTATTGTAAACGAAATATCGAATGAAAAGATAACGTTACTTTCTATTCAGTAAATATTTGAAAGTCACAGAAAAAAAGATAATATAGAATCAAGGAATATCATTAAATCATTTTATTTGAAAATATTGTATTAAAAAGAATTTATTAACCAATTATCGATATTGGTGATTATGAAATTTAACAACATTTGTAAAAATATAAGTATAAAATCATTCCTCATTGTTGTATCTTCAAACCAATCAAAATATGCTTCAACTTATGTTGTTTTAATCAACATGATGAAAATATCATCAGCAAAGTAATTCATTAAAAAAACCATTCGTAAAACCAACGAAAATACCCTATCACGTTATTATATACTCTTTTGATGCTTTTATAAAAAATTCATACGTATTTTCTCTCACCTTAATTGAACAAAAACCAGTTTAAGAAAATAAAACCTATCCAATCATATCTCCCTACCAACACACTGACCTTTGCTTATAGCAAATTAAATCCAGCACCAACTAAGCATCAGAAAAGGGGAGATGTTCTCGGACATTTCAATTAAATTTTGATGAAGGGCTGACGCCAAGCGGTCTCTTGGTTGGCTTGATTAAGTACGTATGAGAACAATGGCAGGTGGGGATCTCAGTGCCTGTACCATGCCATCTCGAAGAAGTGTTGCTCGTAGCGGGCGTAGAATCCGGGCACTCGCATCGGTGGCATTTGGGTGTTGTTCCTTGTACTAAAATGCCGGAGTCCGGCTTCCTCTTCAATCCGGCGGAGCAAGCGAAGGACTCGGGTCCAGTAAGGGTTGTCTGGTAGATGAATCTCCATACACAGGTGGTTCACGTGCTGAAAAATGTTTGAAAAACATAATAATCATGATCGTAATTTGTTATGGGTAGTTCAGAAAAATATATGATTTCCGCACTTTTTTAGTTTCATGCAGAACGATTCTTGAGTGAGTTATTTGGATAGAACAGAAACGATACTTGCATGAGTCATGCTGTCAGAAAACAATACAATTTCCGATATTGAAAACTCTACCCAAAAGTATGGTTACATCTAAGATTTTGATAGGGATTTCTTTTAGATGTCTCGACATAGGAAAGAGAATCTTAGGTATCTTACAAAGAATTTTGTAAACATTATGGATTTTTATCCTTTCGCTTGGAGTGTGAGAAAATAATGAAGTCAGCAATTTTATCGAGCGCGTGTAGATTAATTAAATAAAAAAAATATATGAGATTGGATTGGGAAATAAGAGACCATTTTAGAATGAAGTTAACATGGATAAAGATAAAAATTTGGAAATAATTAAGAGTTAAATTAGATTAAGATACATATATTAAAATTATATAACTATATTTTTTTGGCATTTTACATTATCCAATTCAAATTATTACTCCCTGCTTTGGACTAAGAGAGAGCACAAAGTGCTTTTCTCTTTATTTGTCAGTTCGAACTTAGTCTGGCGTAATAGTCTTTATATCGTGGGGAGTTTTTTGAATGGTCATAATGCTTGTCAATAGGGTGGTAAAATATATTCACACCAAATTATTACACGGATAAAGATTCTTAATTTTTTTAAAGGAAAATTATTTTTAAAAAATGGCTAAGAAGTAGAATTTATATACTATGCAAGAGTTAAGTTTACCAGGTTACTATTGGAAGCTAAGCCACTATCATAAAATTGGATGTATTATTTTAAGTAAATAAAACACTTGCAATATCAAATATATAAAAGCTTGGAGATAAAAAAAATGTCATAAAAATTGGCAAATAAAAGGGAAAATAATGAATAGTCAAATTTTAAAAATAAATCAACTATGAAGCTATGAATCAACTATCAACTATGAAAAATAAACTATCAACTATGAAAAATAAATCAACTAAAATGAAGCAGAAATCATTTCTTATTAGTTAATTTTAAAAAATAATAAATCGTCTTTATAATATGTGGAGAAAATGAATTGCTGCATGTATTTTAGTAAAAATGAGTAAGTTTAAAGTAATATAGGGAAAAAACAACACAATAAAATCTAGTAAAAGCCACACGTTAAATTAAACTGAGACAAATTGTCACAATTTTTCCACGGTAATTATTCCCCAGTAGTCCTACCGTGAAAGACACAGATTGTAAATTAGAAAGAATGATCAAACCACATTCCATACAATATAACAAAAACTTTGCTATTTATTTAACAAAGCAAAAAGAATCATTCGTATAATCACCAAATATTGTTTCTATAAAAATATAGCCGAAGTAATGTTAGCATTCTTAATTTTAAATACTACGAATAACATTGTTATAAAATTATTTGAGTATCTCCTTTAAGTAAAAATATTTAATTCTCTTTCTCAATTTCTAGCTTATCTAGACGTAATAAAATATTTCGTTTATTTTAAGTTTGTTCAGAATTTTATCAACTATATAGTTATCTAATTATGTATCTAACTATCTATTATTATATAATTATTTGATGATCGATTCTTTTTTATTTTGTCATGAGAATAATTCGCTAGTAATCTAGTACTTTAGAGTTTGAATCATAATTTTATCTTCGTTTAACATTTCCAAATTTTGCCATTTGAATAATTTTTTATTGAATATACTCTTACATGAAAATCCCCAACTTGCGCAAATTTCACAGTCCCAGCTGAGTTTTTGGTGGCATTTTTTTTTCTATCTGAAACTATTTTGCTACTACAGAAAAATGTTCTTTTAATATGCATGTTTTTACTAAAAGGTATTTCAGCATCTATATCTTCACATGAAAATCTGTTGCAACAAAAAGAAAACTCAAATTTGTCAAATAAGATTTTAAAAGTTTATAAAAATAAATAAAATTTTTCATTAAAAAAAGAAGTATATATTTACAAAAAATTAATTTTTTTGAAAAAATTTTCAAAAAAAAATAGTAAAATTAAATTTAAAAAAAAGTAAAATAAAAAATAGTAACTAAAAATAATAAAATAAAATTTAAAAAGTTTATAATAATAAACAAAAGTTTTCATTAAAAGAAAGGAAATATATACTTACTACAGATTAATCATTTTTGAAAATGTTTCACGCAGTTTTGGAAAAAAGAAGTTTCAAGAAAAGCTATTGTTTTGAATTTGTTATTCCTAAATAGACACGGCTATTATTCTTTTTAAATTAAATATTCTGGTAATCTCGTTTGAGAGATTGATTTCGCAATCCAGTGTTTATTCTAAATAAATAAAAAAAATTAAGAAAGTGTGTTAAACATATACAGCTCTTCAAAAAAAAAAAAAAAAAAAAAAATGGAAAAATCTTTTTTTCTCGACAATCGTGCTAAAATGGACAATTTAAGAGTGCTTTACAACTGAAACGTATTCATCTTAAACAAACTTATTCATTTAAAACTTTCGATATAGTTATAAATCTTCTTTCGCAACTAGAATATTTATCTCATAACAGTTAATATCTGCTGCTAATCCGAATCCAAATAAATGAATCGTATATTCGTTAACTAACAATAAAAAGCACATGCGAGTAAATTTTCTTTTCTATATGAAATTTTTATATAGAACACATAATTTTTTTATGAATTTAAAAGAAATTTTTCAACGACGACATGAAATTCCCTTAATATGTAATCATTAGGAACAGTTCAAAATTTGTTATAATGAAAAATAATAGCCGTGGAAAAATATTATTCGCTTTGTAATGTATATATGAACAAATACATTTAACCCGCTCATTGTTCAACATTTTTATACTAATTTTTACTATACTTAATAAATTATATTATTATTTTATATATTTATTATACGATTTTTTTTAATTTTTATCAAAAAAAAGAATATAAATAATTTTTTTTATTGGATTTTCCAAAGAAATTCTAACCCTTCAAAAAAGTTATTTCATCATTTGCAAATTAGTATATTATAACTCAAATGAATTTTAGTGTAATCTTGTTACACTTGCGACATAATATAAACTTTATAACATGAGGTAATACAAATTAAATTAACTTTCACAATATTTGGTACCAGCAGCTTCATCAGAAATAATAGTTATGTTTAATTTCAATTAAATTGTTTGGATATTACTTCATATCCGTGGTTCCGCGAAATTGTCAAACATTGAATCAATGTTCTTTTAATTAAGTACATGAACTTCGCTAATGGAGTTTCATGAGATTATAGAGCTTTTAAAAATGAAAATGTCCAGTTCATCCATCTTCTAAATTTCACGATATTGTAATTTCACTTTTTTTAATTGTCTTGTAAACTACAAAACAATTATTATAAAATAAATAATGAACAAAATTATAAATATTATGAATAAAAATTAAAATATATATGATAAATCTATACTTATAATAAAGCTCAATGTGTGTGTGTGTGTGTGTGTGTGTGTGTGTGTGTGTGTGTGTGTATTGGCGCTCTACAGGCCAGACCATTCAACCTACAGCTACCAAATTTGGCACGTGTATATCTTGGAGGCCGGGAATGTGCACCTGGGGGTTATTTTTTCGAATTTTTAATTAGAATTTTATTTATTTAAAAATTAAGCGAAATTTTGGCGTATTTCTGCTATAACTTCCGAAAATATTACCGCACAAAAAAGATTTTTACATCAAGTTAAAGATCAAAAATTTATCTTTTAAATGGTACCAATGTTTTAACCTTAAAATTAAATTTCTGTTTTTAATGAATTTTTAAATAAATATTTTTACTCTATTTTTCAACAATTTTTTTCGTACAAAATAAAAATAAACGTTTCGCATTCCTGGGAAAAAAAATAGTTTTTTTTTCAAAGTGTTGCCATCACATTGATTAAAGCACCAATTAAAAATAAATTAAATCTTTTTGGAAATGAAATCTGCAAAAATATAATTTTCGTCACGTGTCTGTAGGAAATGAAACAAATATGAAATATTAACTTTTCTAAAAAATAAATTCAAGAAAAATTATTTTATGATCTTTTACACTCTCTATATTATTAATCCAATAAATAAGTTTTATTTTAAGGCAAGTTTTGTTTAATATGAACAAGATATCCATTCAAATCATGGCCACACAGCTAATTTGTAAACCTTTAGTAAGACACAGATCTGTTGCGACATAAATCGTAAATATTTTATTTAAAAGTAGCAAACGATTATTTTAATAATTATAAATTTTATTTTGTAAATAGTTGTGAAATTCAGATTGGCAACAGTGATATTTTTGGAACTTTTAATTTGTTGTTTAAAAACGATGCTAGAATTTTGAATGAAAATAATTTGATGTAAATTTGATAATATTATCTATAATGTAATAAGATTTAGTTTCATAATAAGTTTGTCTGTATTCTATTTTTGTTGACGCACGAACAAAACAGATTTACTAAATTGGTTTAAATAGAAAAATGATTATATTTTATGTAACTTAATTCAATAAATGCTCTAATAAATAACGAATTTGATTTTACATAAAGCTTCTGCTGTGGAAATTGCAAATAACAAAATGTTTTTGAAACACAAATATTTTAAATAAAAAGTTAATTTCCGATCAACTAAATCAATCACTTAAACTGACTGATTAATGAAAATTTGAATATTACTATTCTATAAAAAAAGATAATTTTAGATTTTCCATCGATCGTTTCAAAGAAAATACGCCAATATCAGCGCGCAGGTTTCTCAAGATTAATTGGACTAAGATTATGAAAACGTTGAGTTTTTCTAAATTTTTAACATTCAAAACTTCATAAATAAGTCTTAGTTGATCGTGGAAAATAGAAACATTCATTTATTTATTTAAAATTTGGTGTGTCCCGAATATTTCTGAGAATATGATACCTTACTGCATTAAATTTAGACTTCATAATTTTTGAAATATATTTATAGGCCGGAACAAAATATTATTGATTTCATTTCAATCTTTTTGAAAGCAAAAGTAAAAACTGAATTTTATGCTGAATCTGAGAAATTTTTGTTGAATTATTGTTTTAGATATTACATAAATTATGAAAAATATTTTGTAGTTCACATAAGACTTAAATACCGAGCGATTCTGTTTGCAATACTCATATTCAATAATAATTGTAATAAATAAATAACAATAAAGATGATAAATAAAATAAAACGCTTGGTTTTATTAAAAAATATCTTTATATTAATTGCAATTTCATCATTTTCACTTTAATTTAAAGTTTGGTATGACTATCAAAATGTGAAGATTAAAATTGTTTTGTTTGAGAATCTATTAAGAGACCAGTTACTTAAAATATTTAATTGAAAATTGTAGCGAGCGGTAATATTGGCGAACCGGCTGGTCGCCAAAGGCGGCTAGTATTAAATAAAATCCTTATTACTTAGCTATCATTAATAGAAGAAATCACGTGATTTAATATTTAATGAAACAATGAAAGAGATTTGAATTATAGGACATCAATATAATTTATTGTTGAAAATAAAGCAATAAAAAGTATTTTTAAATATTTCGTGCATAAATGTTCTTATAAGTTATTGTGAAAAACCGTCGAAATTTTATTTCATTTTTAGTTAATCGAAATTTCAAACAAATCGTTCCGAAATGCCCATTTCCATCCTCCAATGGATATATATATATATGAACCAAATTTGGTAGTTGTAGGTCTAGCGATTTACCCTGTAAAGTGACAACAGACATACTTATTTATCTTCATTAGTAGAGATAATAAAGATAGAGATAAATAAACCCTAAATAGATAGAGATAAATAAACCCTTCTTAGTATTAACCACAATTTATAACATTTTACAATTCTCAACTGACAATATAAATGTTGAAGATTACATATGTAATTAGTACTGGGAAATTTCGAACATGTTAATGTCCATTACCTTCAGCTAGAGATATCAAGATCATTATCAAGGAAGACACACGATTTCTAAACCGAAATTAGTTTATTTATGATCAGCTACATCAATACGCAGTAACATTTCCTGTGGAATACGTTAATGATATAAACTCTTAAATTACTGTTTTGAAATTATGCTCTCCTAGAGACTTATATTATCTTATCTGATGGCAACGGCACGATAAAATTTGAATTGTGTCAGGAAGTGTTAAACTTTAATATTTACTGCAAATGACATTATTTTGAATCGATGTCACATTCGGTGTCACTCATTATAAGACTTTGGTGCTGTCTAGTGTTAATGTTCTTTTGTTTTTAAGGGTAATTGCATTTTTCCAAAAGCAATTTCGATTTCCATCTATATTAAGAGGAAATGTTTTTTTAATAAATGATTAATTGATCAGATCATAAATAGTTGAAAAATGATTTTTCAGTATCAGAATATTCGAGTACCACAGTCATCGTCAATATTGTTATGAATTCGGGGGGTTTTCGATTTGTTAATCGATGAAGAAACAGTCCTTAGTGACGAACGACAACTTTGTTAACACAAAGACACTAATACAAAGACAAAAAATACACAGCTGAGACGTATACACACAATACACAGCCGCATACTACAGTAAACAGTAGCCCACAAGTAGTAATCGGTAGTAATAACAACCACAGCACACAAAGCGGCCAGACAGAATAAAGCAGAAGAAGGGAATCTATGTAGCTACAATCTACGGTCTCTACAAACTCGCTATGCGACTCTAAACCTCTCGACGACTCTATACACGATTGTCTCGGTTTAGACTGCCGGCCTTTTTTAGTTCCCGGAGCCGGGAGGAGAAGATTCTGGAACAATCAGGCATATCTCGGTTCCTATTGGCTTTATCAACAAAAATCTGGAAGATTCCAGTATTATCTATTTTGTCGCCAAAATCGTCGCCAAGTTTGTTGCCAACACCTAAGATCACTGATTCGGCATCCGATCAGCATCCAACAGAGCTGATCGTAAAACAAAACAAAAGTGATTCCAACGATTGATCTAACCCTGATGGGAAGCAACAATACAGATTTGTAACTTTATCTGCATATGTGGCACAGAAATCGCTCTTATTTCTTATTCTGGAATGGCAACATTTAAATGTAAACATATCGATATACTTGCGTTTCAGATTGCTTTGTTTAGCGTTTTTTCATCTCACAATTCAACACTTCGCATATTAAATACATTTATAAAATCGTAAATGTTGTTCGTAATGTCAAACCATTCAGTCTGAAGATATCAAAGAAATAAGAAATATGCGTTAAACAGAAAGTTTAGACGAGAACAAAAGTAGGCTTAACCGTCACTTGACTGATACTCTCTATGATTTAATCTATGGAAATAGATGATTATATCTTCCAAAACTATTAAATTCACAAAAAGGTTTATGCATTATATTGAAACTCAAAAAATTGCATCTTTAATGATTTAATGATATCAATTTTATTTCAGTACAGTTTTTTTTTTTTTTTTTTTTACCTTTTAAAAATTCTTCAAGTTTAATTTACAATCTTACAATGAAATTCAAACTTATCCATCAAAATATTCACGAGCTTTTGCCAATATTGAAATTAAGATTTAAAAAAATTTTAGACATTAATTCTAAAATAGGATTTTCACTTCCGTTTTTACCTTGTAGTACATGCACTTTTAATTCGTGTCCTAAATCGTTTGTTTCAGGTTAATTGAATTAAATTCATATTTTTAAATCATATCAAATAAACAAAAAATTTTTAAAAATAACTTTAAAATTTATGGTTTATTAGCATAAAACGTCAATATCTGGCCGAGCAAACTAGTCGCCAAAGGCGGCTAGTACTAAATATTGCCAAATATTGCCCTTATTTTCTTAACATTGTTTGATGTTAATGATCTAATAAAATTTTAAATCATATTATATCATGCTTAAATTCACCCCAGATTCCAATCATATAAACAGTAAGAGTTATAAGAGGATGATTAGCTAAAGATAAGGATTGAAAGAAAAAGAGTTCAAAGATATGGATTAGTGTTTGGGTTGCTCTATTACCAATCATGAATTTATTAAACATTTTAGGGGAATTTAAATAATTTGTTTTGCTGAACTCAAATATAAATGCAGTATTAGCCCATTTTTACTCTTTTCAGGGAAGTAAAGAAACAGTTTTGTAAAGGAATAATTGGGGAACTTCCTAGAACCCCTGCAATTGGTGGAGTCGAAGTCTTTAGATATTGTTGCAATACTTTCAGGATTATTTTAGTTTATTACTTTATTTAATTGTGCACTTGAACTTATTAAAATTAGACTCAAGTATCGTTTTGGAGCAATATTCTAATAACATTCCTAATTAATTGATTTTTAGTTTTACATTGTTTTATAACTCTAAAAATATATGCCGCTTTACAATTAAAAAATTACTGATCCAATAATTAAAGAATATTTAAATTGCAATAAAAAAATTTCGTTTGTTTTTAAAAATATTTTTGTTTAAAATAATTTTTTTTTCATTTTAATTTTGAATATTTTAAAAACGAGATATTGAAAGCAATTCTCTTGTAGATAACTCGAAACTCGACATTTTATTATTTCAGTAGTCGAGATTTGCTACTTAAAATTTCTTAATTAGAGATTAAAATTAAAATTATTTAAAATATTTATTCAGTAAATTTGCTAGGGGAAAAAGAGGGACATAAGACTTGTACTATCTAAAGGCCTCTGGAGGTCTTTAGACGGCCTAAAGGCCTTTCTACGGTGACTTTTCTCTTAAAAATTTATTTTTCTTCAATCTCTTGATGGTACCACGAATCTGTAATATTACTTCACTGCTCATTTAGTCTCATTGTAAAGAACGGCCTTTTAAAAATATTTTTATAGATGCCAGATCAATATCTCCGCAATGGCGACCAATTTGGAAACCATTTAGAGACAAAAATGAAAAGTCTCGAAAGTACACGAATTAAGGTGATATCCTAATTATGATGTGAAATTCATCGACTTCTCTAAAAATTTCTTTGCTGTGTCAGAGATTCTATTTAAAGCGTGTGGAGTAAGTTAAGTGAATTCTCTCTTCGGAATGTGAATTCAAAATGAGCTCTCTGAGTGATATTAGGCTATGCTGTTATTCAGTTAACGATTCACTTTTTACCTTATGTTGTTGGTTTCTACACTTGAATACGCTTCGACTATGTTTTACTACTTTATTTCGTATTTTCTTGGAACTTGTTAAATTTAATATTTCCTGTAACAATATTAGGATTTTTTTAAATAAATTTTTTTTAAACTCTTACAATAAAGCGTCGTTATTCTTCGAACTGAATTTAAGATCACACTCACCAAAAGTTACTCTGTAACAATATTATGAATTTTTTAATAAAAATTTCGAAAAAAAGGCATTACAAATATTTAGATGATAGAAATCAATTGTCGAATATGATAAAAAGTACATACAACTGTCAGAAGCTCGTCATCAGAAAAAGTTACATAAATTTATAACAATTCATCATCTACTCATTTAACATGTCGCTATGGTAACGATTTGGTATTTCACTTGCGACGCCATTAACAGATAGAGAGAAGATGCATTTTACAAATGTGATATATCGTCAATTTTTTCTACATTTTTGCTCTATGAGGTATATGCATCTGAATAAAACAATCTTTCGAAATAGTATTTGTTAAACGAGTTGTGATCCAAAAAAAAGATTACAAGCAGCAGTAATTGGAAAATAGAAACTGTGGATGGGAAAATTGTTACCCAGAGTGGAGACAGATGGCGCTAGTTGTCTTAGACTGGTCGTTCGAGCAGATAGTGCTAGTACTGAAACCTAAAACAGCGACAATAAGGGCAATACGTCTAGAGAAGTGTCTTCTCGCACGGAGGTGTGCGCCTTGATGAGATTTCTATGGGCCAAAAATGTGTTCTCAACGGACATTCATAGTCAAATCTTCGAAGTGTACGGGGACGAAGCAATGAGTAGGCAACAGATGGCGAAATGGTATCGTTCTTTGAAGTGGACAGAGATATTGCTGGAAATGTTTAGGTGGGAGGTCTGGAGCCACCCCATACAGCCCCGATTTGGCTCTCAGTGACTATTTTCTTTTCCGGTCTTGAAGAAACTTTTATCCTAAACGAAGTTCATATCAGACGGTGATATTTAAAAAGATGCCGAGAACTGGCTCAATAGTCAGGGACCTGATTATTACCAAGACATGTTAAACAAATTGGTCCAGCGGTGTGGTAAATGTTTCAACAGGTTTGGTAATTATGTAGAGAAATGACTTCCACATATGTCTCTTAATTAACATTTGTATCCTGTGTCTATTATTAATAGAACATTTAACTTTTTTGGATCACCCCTCGTAAATGCAATTTGCAGTCTAAAATTCTTCTGACGTATTCTTATATCCTTTCAAACAGGTCAGAATTAAGATACTTATTTACATATTAAAGACCTTTAGGTCAAGCAGATTTTGCCCCCCCCCCTCTTTTTGACTCCCTTTCAAAACAAACTATATGTAATTGATTTTAATTTCTTTATATAAGAAGCTTTTATTATTTATTACAAAGAACTGAAATAGGAAAATATTCAATGCGAGTGAACTTTAAGAGGTTTTATTTCAATGGCTAATATACTAAAAAATTTTAATTCACATTTAAAAGTAATTTTTAACAAAATGATCAAAGAAGTACTAAACAGTTTAAAAATTAAAATAATAAATTTTCCAAGACTGAAACCAGCCAACAACGAAAAAGTAATTGGCAAGTAAATTTGTAAACAGAAAAAAAAATTCTAAGAATAGTGTTCTGAAATTTTAAATATAGATTGAGTAAGTTCGAGAATATAGCCTCGTAAATCGACAAAAGCGCAAAATTAAATAGCACAAAAAATACCGAAAAAAAATTGCATCCGCCGCCGTAAAAGGCAACTGCCTACTTTGAATTTTTAAATAGGCAAAGTGCCAAGTTCATAATAAGAACTTAGGCCTAGAAAATAGTGATTTTAATACTAATACTAATTTTTAATAGGCCTTATTTACCTATTTGTTAATCCAATCCTGCTTTGAATCTATTAATTAATTAATTAATTTTTTCTGGAGAAAGTATTGTAATCATAAAAGAATTTGGACAAGAAATTTCGATGAATCTCCACATTTTAAATTTCTCTGAATTCGAAAAACATTTTTTTGGCATTATGCCTGCCTGTAAATATTATAATTCAAAAGCACTTTGGGCTAGATGGATCAAATTTGATACTTAAACTTTAGATCAAATTTCTAGGTTTCTATCAAATTTCGAACGGAATTCATTCAAAGGAAGTCTTCCTGTCTGGCTATTCAATTATAAAGGAATTCAATAACTACAAAATGTAAAGATTAGATAAATAAAATTTGGTACACAAATTAAAGCATCTGCATTATTGATTGGTAAAAGTTTTTGAACCAAACCTCTGAAAAAGTTTGACCGTCTGTCAGTTTGTAAACGCATGCATGTAAACACAGTAACTCAAAAATGCAATGAATAAAATCAGTGAAGTTCGGTATGGAAATTTGAGATTACAGCTGTGGATTCTATGTAAATTTTGGCATCCATCGATTGATAGCAAAGTTTAAAATACGTATTCACAAACAGATTAAATAAAAATGCTGAACTCACTCACACCAAAGATCAATATTTCGTAACTATTGTTTGCCAGTGTCATGCAAAGCATTCGCGGCCTTAACCAAGGTCCTCAATTTTATGTAAGAGAAGGGAAACAAGACTTTAAAATGGAGAATATGGCAGAAGATTTCGGAGAGTCCATTGCTGCTGGTTTGAGTTTTGTTTCGTTGTCTTATCATCGTGCAACAGCACAATAGCAAAAATATTCACTTGAGCTTTTATTTCCGTTTGCAAGAGAAATTCCTTCGTATTTTATAATATTCATATTTATTTATCCATTTTCCTTTTGAACGTAGATTCATTAAATTGCTGCACCATATATTTTCAAAACGTTGAATTTATGATTGATGATTTAACTTTTTTCAATGACGCTTACGTAATTTTATAAATTCATCACTCATTTTAATATATGCAATATACTTTTATTTTTATTCTACCTTCTGTTTACTTGCATTTTTTTCTCTTCTTTTTTGAATCTAAATACTACATTTGTCGCAACAATGCAATAATGAGTTGCAACAGCAGCTGACGACTTCAAGGCATTAATGTGTGATGTAAAAAGAAATAAGAGATTCCATTTTTAAAGTGTTCTTCTCCTAAAGGATGGAACATCCAGTTTTTACTAAATTACTTTAAACAAAATTTATTATTTGTTACTTTATACAAAATATGCAAAGAAAAAGTATTATAAACGATAAAATATTCAAACGCGAGATTTTTAACGAGTCTGAGTTAGAGTTTAGTTTAGTTTAGTTAATTTAACGTCCCATTGTAAAGCAACACTACAGCTATTTTGGGACGGACCTCATAATTTAGAACCACGGTCAGATGACGAGGACGACACCTGTGCTAGCACCCCCCTCGCCACACCATCGGGAGGACGTTTGGCCTTGACGGATTTAACGTGCAATAGAGCACCTTACACGACGGTTCTTCAGTGGAATCGGGTCTCGCACCTGAAACTCGCCGTCTCACGAGCCAAGACCTTACCACCAGGCCACCGCGGCCCCTCCCTGAGTTAGAGAAATAAATTTCTGAAACCATATCTTTTCGTTTTTTTAAGAACACGATAACACAAAAAAGCTTTCAATCAGAATGATGAAATTCGGTTTGTGCCTCTGCATCAAAATAGTAGATTTTTAACTAATTTTCGGTGAAATGCATTTACAGGAAGTTTATAAATTTATATGTCTGCCTATCCGGGGACTAAAAGACATGAAAACCGAAAAACACAACCAGTGAGAGTGGTTTCCAAGAAATTTTCTCGCAAACTCATAAAAAAATACTAAATCTTTCTCTCTGACAAAATGCTGGACCTTGGGGAATGTCATGCATACCACCAGTACTCAGATCTTTATATTCATAGTCTCACACATGAGAGCTTTTTATTTCGCAGTTTAGTGAAGAATATGCATTTTGGACAGTTTTTTCCAACGAATGAAGCCAAAATTTGGCACACAAATGTAATTTTAATATCAAATTTTGAAACATAACAAATTTTAACTCTCTAAATCCTTGTTTCTTTTAATTACAACATTTAAATGCATTAGATAGTATAAACCGGCAGAAGGTCATATTGAGTGCCAAAATTTGAGGATAAAATTTTATCCATCTAGCTTTTTTGCATTTTGTAGTTATCTTGTTTCCTTGTACTCGAACAGATGTACAAACAAACTTCCGCTGAATGGATTTCATCCTAAATTTGTATAGAAAGCTACAAATTAGTATAAACAACACATAGCAAATTTCATTCATCCAGCTCAAAGCGTTTTAAGTTATCCTCTTCACAAGCTAACAGAGAATAGAGGCACAGATATAATTTCAAAAATGTGTTCTTTGTACGTAAATTCGTCAAAAGACATAATTCCAAAGACGCGGCTTAAAACATATTAATTTCTAAAAATATATTCTGTTTGCATACTATTTATATTCTATTCTTATATTCTATTTGTATACTATTTATATTCTATTTGTATACTTCGAATACGAGAAAGTAAACCACTAGACGGATAACATTTTGTGTACAGTTCTAATGTCCAATTTTGAATAAACCTTTCAAAAGTTGTCTATCTGTCATTCTGTTCATTATGAAGAATGCAAACGCTTTGAATCAAAGTCATAATGACTCCGATAAATGAAATTTAATTTGTGACTTTCTTACTAGAATTTTTTTTTGTCAATTTTAATTTCAATCTATTAAGAAGAAACTATTAAATATATTTGATTTTCTTCATATGCTATACAGAAAAGAATTACAAAACACTCATTTAGGCTTTTATTACTCTAGGTGGCAGATTGAAAAGAGTGGAACCCCGCATGCATTATTATTTCTGCATTTCCCTAGTCATCGATTTCTTTGCAATAAAACTCCCAGCACACGTGATGTTCACGGCTTTCCCCAAGATTCACCCTTTTCATCTCGGGAGAGGAGAGAAGGAAACTACAACTTTAGTAGGAAGTATGCTAGACAGTTTCGGGGGGACCACTCCCCCTGATCATCTAGCATTAAAAATAAGACAGTATTTGAGAAAGATCTATCGCAAATCAAAAATAAGTTGTACTCTACTTAATATACCTGTTACGTAAAATTTGCTAAATGTAATGCGTTACTCCACCAAGTATATCTCTTCTAATCCCTTAGTAGAGTATTAAATTCTATTCAACTGTTTGCAATCGCTGACTACATTGAGCAATAAAGAAATGGTACAAATGGCTTTACATCTAATAGGTATGAGGACAATTAAATATAAATGGCTAACATTTGTCCTTTTCTAGCTAAAACTTCGTGAAATAAAATTATCCTTTTTTCATAACCCTTCAGTAAAAATAGACTTACGTTTAAGAGACCTTTTCCCAAGATGTCTTCCAGGACAACATATTCTGCCCCTTCGATGTCCAGTTTCAGGACATCGATGGTTCTATTCCAATGCCCTAGCTGTTTTAAAATGGAATCGAAAGTTCTCATGTTCCAGGTTTGGCCGGTGACTGCTCTGCGAATTTAAGAACAATAAAATATTAGCAAATGTTCGTAACATATATCTGTATGCATCTCCATTTATATGTAAGACAAGAATAAAGTATTAAATTGCCATATGTAAATGATGAATGTCAGAATGAAAAAAGTGGGCAAATATAAGATACCATATACGAGACTCGATTATCCATCACTGTTTTTGAATTAATTGGAAATTAAGAATCTAAAAGATCAATCATATAGCTTTACTAGGTGGAGTTGAATTTCGTTATTTGTGATGTTAAAGTCAGACACCCAGCTTGACATACAGTGAATGGCGGATCCAAGCGATACCATCGATAACATTTCGTCAATTTTTATGCATGAATAAATGAATTCTGATCAACAACGCCAAAAGATAGACGATGAAGTAATTCAGCTAACAAAAAATCTCTCTAATTAGATTTCTGAAGAGAAACTTTACTAAAATCGGAGGAAATGATCTCAAAAACTTTCTCGTGCACTTTCTAATAAATGTACTTATTCATTATTAATCGCACTCCACTTGAGAACAATAACTACAAAAGAAACCATCAATGTACGATCTTTGCTAATTAATGGCAGAGATGCAGTTAATACGCAAGCAACGGAAAACCGAAAGTGAAATATAGACACTTTTTTCTTACCTATTGATATTCAATTTTAACATAGAACTACGATAAAAGTCACAAAATTTTATATTAAATTTCAGAAATTTAAATTATTGTATTCACATGCTTTTGAAAGTACAGAGTGACAGACAATCAATCCATAGTTGAATTTGGCTTTAAATTTGGTACAGATCTAAAATTTAAATGTTCATTCAAATCTATGTACCAAATGACATCCATCTGCCTATCTCAGTTTAGCAAGAATAAAATTAACTTATATTCGAACAACGGGAGTGACAGACTTCCACTGAATGGATTTTGTCCAAAATTTGATAAAAATATGAAAATGTTGTTGAGATCATAAGTCAAAGTAACAGTTTCTGGTACTGAAATATCAGAAAACCGAATGTATATTTTGGAGATTTTTTTTACAGACGGATTGAAGTCAAAATTTCACATAGAACTACAATTGTAGTCACATGATCACGTACCAAATTTCATTTATTTAAGTCATTCCATTTTCGAATTAACGCGTTTACATGCATGCGAATGTATAGACTCACATACGATAAGGTTTTCTGGGTTCCTCATTTTATTTACACTTTTTCCATATATCATTGAAAGACTTGAATTTTGAAAGTTTTAGCATTGATTCATAGTGATACATAAATGCCACTTACATCTTCCCATCGAATTCTCCTATTCCCATGTTGAAGAACATGATTCCGTCTCCATGCCGATGATCCTCTCTTCCCATACTAGGATCAAAAGAGAATACTTTGCATCCGAACATCTCGTGGATGCTCTCGTCGAACGACCACTCGTTTGCTATTCTACGAGAAAAATATAAAAAATTTAGTCACATAAGATTATTCTCTTCTCTTTTATGAGAATATAGTATCAGAAATCTGGAAATTAAAATTCTAAGACTATGAAAAAAATATTATTTATATTGCAAGAGTATTTATAGTGCAAAAATATTATTTATATTGCAAGGAACTAACAATTTGTTAATTTGTCTAGAAATTCAAATTCCGTTTTGTTATTGTTTTAAGTGGAAAGTGAATCACGAAGAAGTAATCCGCGTGATAATTCACGTGTCTACCAGAAATCTCTAATATTCTAGAAAAACATATTCTAGTGACCAATAATGAAACAAGAACCATTATATATTTTGCTGACTTCTATGTTAGATCTCAGGAAAGTAAAGCGGTTCTATATAGCCCGAGGCCCACTGTGACTGATATCCGTCTCGTCTGCGTCTCGTATGGCCAACAATGGCTCTTGAACCAATAAAACCCAACAACAACAACAATAACCGTCTCTTCAATTCTGTTTCTCCTGTCAGGCGTCTGAATATGCGATGAAAAGTTTCCAGTATGTAATAGATCTAGCTTCCCGGATGAATATATTAAGGCTGTGGAATCGAGTTATCTCCACTTCCATGACAGTGTGCTTCTTCTACAGGAGAGAATTTTAAGGTATAATCTTAGTTCAGTTTACTATGCTACCGTGATGAGGATCATTCAGATTTCAGTAAGTGATTAGAAGGGTGGAAGTAACTCCGACAGGGTTCCTAATTCTTTACTATCATTAAACCAATATTTATATATATTTACTTTGATTTTTCCTTATTATTTCGAAATTGATATAAGTAAAAAGTAACTGGTATGTCCATTTCTTTTTTTTAGTGGTCAATATTTTGGCGAAGGATCGGTGACCTGAATACCAAGATACCGATTTTTTAACCTCAGTCAGGTAATACCCACCAGTCACTCAACCTAACGAATATTAATTTTAATTGTATTTAAAAAGCTGACTTTAACCTAGGACTCCTAATAATTTCAATCAATAAATGACTGCCAATAAAAAATATTGATTTTATTAATATTTTTAAGCCCATTTCGAAGCGAAATTGGTGGCCAAAATCTCCCCTTGGAGAGCTAAAATAAAATTATTTACCAAAAAAAATTAAATTTTTAAAAAATATATTATTTTTGAGAAAGCATACCACGCATCTAACATTGCTTGGAGTGTGGATATCACTACGGAATAAAGAAAGTGATTCTAAGCAATTCAAAGATTTTTATTTTTAAATAAGACATTATCGAACTAATTCAACCAATAATATTTCTGAAATATAATTTGTTTTTATTTTTAAAATAAATATAATGTTTTTATGGGGCTTTTTCTTATTCTTAAATATTATTAATCAAGTAATACTCAAGGTGTTATATCAAGCTATTGCGAAATTTGTTCCATTCGATGCATTTTATTAAATACATTTATATATACATTTTCAATACATTTCATATTCAATACATTTTATATTTACATTACATTCTAATAAAATTCTAATAAATTATCACTATTAAATAATTACTATTAATTAATTCGTCCTCCCGCTGGTGTGGTGTGGTGTGGAGAGGGGGATGCCAGCTCAGGTGTCATCCTCGTCATCTGACCGCGGTTCAAAATTACGAGGTCCGTCCCAAAATAGCCCTAGTGTTGCTTCAAATGGGACGTTAATATAACCAAACCAAACCACAACTATTAATTAATTATTACTATTAAATAATATATAATAATTTAATATTAAATTTTGTAATTATTTAATCATTTCTAATAAATCATTTGATTATTGTTACATTATATTTTATTTGCATTATTACTACATTAATTATTTTTACATTATTCAATGCATTTTATAGCTTTTAATACAACATCCAAATATGCCACGTTCTTTGATGAAGCTCATTTCCCATATTTTGTGCTCAAACATAAATTAATGTGCTGAAACATAGAAAAAGTGCTGAAGAAAATGAATTAAATATGCAAACAATACCTTATGTCTGAATTCGGCATAAACGTTTTCATTAAAATAAATTGGGATATTATTATTTCTAAGATTGGGATTTATATTTGATTGAGTAGTGCCAACTGCTTTAACCAGAAGAGCAAGACATTTTTTTAAATTCACTTAGGGCAGTGAATTCATAGGACCGAAGCGCAGTCTCAGATGACTGACAGAGTGTGCAGTTGTCGATCAATTATTCTATAGAACTTCATGGTCAGAATGAACATCGAACGACTTTTCAGCATCAAAAAAGTAGGACACTAATCAAACTTTTTTCTACATGTGAAGAATAATAACTCTCATGCTCTTTTTCTATATTATGTGATCCCCATATTAAATGAAATCGCACTAGGTTACTGCTCTATCTTTAAGACAGATTTAAAGAAAGGAATCTTTAGCTTCAATCGCCATTTTGTTATTTTAAAAATAAAAGTCTCTTTTTAAATAAGAGCTATTTTAAATGCATTCCTGAAAAAAAATAATTATACGTTTCCAAGAGTTAGAGTTGATGCTTTACAAATAAAATGGAGCTTCTGCCCCATTTTTATTCCAAACCATAATAAAGCAAGTAAACTTTTTTTTAAAAAAAAGTAGTCTTAGAGATTCATCAAAACTATAAAAACAGCATGCGTATATTACTAAAGCATGAAATGTATGAAAGATAAAATTTGAAGATAGCTTTAATAGAATGTTTTAAAATCAAAATAAAATGTAAAGCATTTTTTTATATTTAATTTTAGTTCTAGAATATTATTTGCGTAATGTTTGCCAACGGATTCTAAAACCCTCCGCATTGTTGCGCATGCGTTAGGATGGATTTAATTCGCCAAAATGGGGGTGAGAGGAAAGATGAAAGGAAGAGAATATTTACATTTAACAATAAAGTAAACTCAGATTACTTGTGAATTGAATTAAAATACAATTATGCGGTCAGAAATGACACGATACTCATATACACGTGAAAAAAAAATTGAACGAAAAAGTATCTAACCAAGAACAAAGAATGACGAAGAATTCCGGAAATACTCTCATCCTTCGATAGAATCCTCGAAAAGTGGTCGTCTCAAGATACTGAAACGAACAGTATATCTGTGGATAAAAAGTAAATAATAATGGAGCAATTCTTAATCAAAATAATTTGAACGCAATGAAGTGCATTGAAACTCAAGACTCAAAACTAAATAAATGTTTGTAATAAAAATAGCTTTCAAAAAATATTTCTATTAGTGCTATAAAAAGTAGGAATTCTTTAGTTCATTTATTTTCAAAGTCTTGGTTATTTATTCATAAATATTATAAAAATTTGAAATCAAATTTATCACAGATGGCGCTACTTGAATAGGATCAAAATTTAACTTAATTAACTGAGAAACGAGAAATTAAGTTCTGAAAACTTTAAAATATGGGGTATTTTGGAGAATACATAAAGGCTAATATAGAATTTTAAAAATTCCGTAAATATAGCACATAAGGATATCAGTCAAAACTCAATTACAGAATTAAATCTATACATGAAAAAAATCCAATTTAAATAAAAAGTGTAGAATAAAATAAAATAAAAATAAAATGTAAAAGTACAGAGAAAAAGACTTTTTTTTTAACAATTTGTTTTAGAACTTCCCGGGAAAGAAAATTAGCTCCTTTGAGAATGTTCTTTCTATTTTATCTAATTCAGATTCCCCAAATAAAAGTCAACCTCGATTCTTCTTCGCTTATTTTTACTCTATATCCAATGACAAATTCTTATTTGAATTCGTCACAAATTGTCGAACGTGAAACTCGTGTTACTTATTTATCGTAGGATGAAGCTTTCCAGTCCAATAAATTCGAGTTTCTTTCAATACAATTTTATACTTCTTTGTCTGAGGTTGCTGAATTTTCACGGATACGTCTGCGTCAGATTTAATGAGAAACCAAATGCTTTGGCAGTCGTGAAGGGAATTCGAGAATTTTTCACTATTTTAAATATTGCTTCGCAAGTTCTTTGGATTTCTCTTTTAAAGTGAATCAAATGCGACAGATTGAAGAATTCGATTCCGAGTGTCAAATTTAAGAATGGAGCGCGTTTCACAGAAAGCAAAATAGAATCAATGAAAATAAGTTTCTTATTTCTTTACTTGAATTAGCTATGAAATTAAAATTTATTAACTATTTATTCAATGCGTTGTAATCTATAAATATCTTTGTTAATTATTTAAAATGTTTTTTTAAGTTTATGTTTATACTGATGTATTTCTCACAGCCATGCGGATTTACATTACTATGTAATACGAGTGTTTTGTCACATAATAATATAAATACAATAGCTTTGTGCTCATCTAAATGCAACAATTTTGGAATCATATGAAAATAAGAATTTTGGATTAAAATAATGTTAATACACAGTTCAGTTTTTTAATTTTTTTTCAGTTTTTCACACTGAAATACAAATTATTTAAAATGATAAACTATTCATTTGCATTTTATTTAGTATTAATCCATTGTAGTTAGAAAACGGATAAATATAACTAGGGTTATTCACAAAAATATATGTATGGATTTATTTCTTTTTAGGTTTATTTACATCCAGTTATGCAGCCACACAATAGACGTTTTGGATAGTCTTCGTAATTTTGAACCGTGGTCAGATGATGAAAATGACTCCTGGGCCATTTCTGTATGCCTGGCTTATGCTTAAAGCATATATTCGACTCTTTAATAATAGGTGCTGTAATTTGACAGAGGTAGTTTAAACAATTCCATAAATCTAGATTTTTAAGATATTTGTAAGCTTTTTTAATCCTTCTATAATATAAAATTAGAAAGATTTGATGAAGCTCTTATTATTAGGATTCAAGTTTATTATTTTATTCCATATATTACCGGCTGGTTAAAAATAGGCTTACAAGGATAGGTTTATGTAGCACGATAGGACAAGCCTGTGTAACAGGTTAAAAATTCTAAAATTACATTTTAGAATCTTTAAGTTAATTCCATTATATAATGTAAATTTACTTTTCGTTTTTATTAACTATAGGCTATTATTGGACATCTAATAAAACTAATGCTCGCAAAAAAAATCTATTTCTTATCTGTTTCTTACTTCGATTAATTGCAATTCTATCAAAGAAAGTTAAAAGCTTTGACGACTACCTACTAACTAAATTTAAACGCAACTGCAACTTAAATAAACAAACGTTGCAAACAAAATGGCTGGCATAATCACCCCTCAGCTTTCTTATATGCTTCCATAATATGGAGTATTTTGCGCTGAGTTTCATTGTATATCCAAAAGAATGGAATATGTATATTGAACTTTCTTTTTTTAAATCAAAGAATTCCAAATTTTACACAGATCTATAATTTTACTATCAAATATATGTACAGGGTGACCAGTAAATTCCTTGTAAACTTTTATATTCAAAATGACATCTCGTACAGTCAAAGAAGTAACGTGCACCAATAGTCAATTGAATATACTGTATTTATTGAGACAGGTTACTCTCAATCAAATTAAATTGCACATCCTATATGATGAGCTATACTGATTTACAAAATCAGTTAAGATAAGCAGATAAATACCGATTTAATAAACATGTAAGATAATCCAAACCCACCTATAAGGGTAAAATGAATGATCATGACACCGCAAAAACAATAAATGACAACTACGATTTAATCTTAAGGGCCATCACCGTCCACGGAGTAATTTCTCTGTAGGACATGTCCCGTCATTGGCAGGATGTGACTCGAACCTACACCGTTGCTAAGCCGACCAGGATAGCGAAAACCAACCACCTCATCGAAAGCTTCTCATCTTCATATTTTTACCGAGTAAGATTACAAAGACATGTATCGCAGATTTAGAACTTATCTCAATTTAAATCGGCTCAACATTTTTCACTTTTATGACACTTCCCCTAGATCAGTTAAAAATAAATGGAGTGCATTTTAATTTGAGAAAATATAAGTAGCAGAGGGTTATGATCCTTCACGTGCATTTTAGATTACAAGCAGGATTTCAAAATAGTGATTTTTCTTATTTAAAGATTTATCATTCAAGAGAATGAAAAGAATTGTTTATTAATTTTTAAACGTTAATTTTATTACTTTATCTTTTATTGCTATTGCTATAAGTTTTGTCATCAAGTAAAAAAATTATACATATTTTTTTAACATTTTCCATTCTACAATGATCATTAACTGAACAATTATCCCAGTTTACAAATATATTCACAGAAAAATATTTAAGATTTTATAAATTCACAAGTATTAACCTGAATACATTTCTTCACCGCAACCGCAACTTAAGTAAATAATCCATAGGATTCAGTTTTGTATTAACTTCAAAATGAAAAAAAAAACTATATTTTAATACTATTTTATTAAATTTGACACTTTATGTGGGAAAAAAAAGACAAATGTCAGTTTGTCGTTTGAAATTCTTCGAAAAAATAAGAAGTCGATAAAAATGGAATTTTATAATCGATTTTTCATTCACTTCTTATTAAATCGATAATTCTGATTTTTTGCAGAGTTATTTATCGACTATTATAATATAATAGTTGGATATTTTCAAGGCATTTATTAACTAACTGGTTTGTTTTAATCAAATTTTGATTCTATAAAAGATGTGCTATCTGATTTCAAATATGAAAAAAAAAAACTTACTACCAGATTCAATAATGAAATAGATTAAAGACTAAAAAATAAAAAATATATATTAAAATAAGAAAATCTTTTAAACACTTTTTTAATTATTGCATTAATAAACAGAAAATAATTTTTATCAAAATTTGGAAGCATAATAGCTAAATTGTAAAGCTCTGAAAATAATGCGGTAAGAAAATTGCAGTAAAATAAATATTGTCAGAAACAACATCTAATTATTTATTAAAAATTCAAATATATTATAAATACGGTCAAAATTGCTATTTACTTAGAATATTAAATTAGTGCATCATCTTTTTTTATAATTTTTGCTTCGACATTTAGACTCTTAATTAAAAGAAAAAGTATTTTAAAATGCTTTTAAAACTTTTTATATTTATAATTTTTTACATTTTCTTTAAAATATGCCTTGAACAAAGAAATTTTTGGCTCCATTCATGTCAAAAAAATAATAAAAGCGAAGAATGGTATACATTGTATAAAATGAAGTCTCCTGAAAGCGTCTGTATGCTTGAAACAGAAAAAACTCGAGAAATACTTAAATGATACTGAAAATATTTTTACCATTTTGTAGGGTATTTATTGGGGAAGGTTTAAGTATGTTAAAATTACATCAAAATATAAAAAGGAGTTTTATAATCGCGATTTTAATTCCTACTATGATTTGCGCATGCGTAAGACAGCAGTATCAACACATCACCTGAACTGCGTATCACCTCAACTGCGAATCTCAAACTGCGCATGCGCAAATAGCAAGAGTTGTGGTATGCATGTGCGATATATTTCTTTGTTTACGTCTGATTTTAAACAGCGATTTAAAACTCATTATGCCCTTCCCCAAAAAATGTATTTATATTGGAAATATTTGTACCTTTTTGTAGGTTTTATCATTTGTACCATTTTATTGTGGAAGGTTTTAGTATACTGAAGTCGTCATGACAATAAATAAAGCCCAAGGGCGAATGTTTCACACTGCTGGAATTGACTTAAGCGTGGTATATCTTTCTCATGGACAAATTTATGTAAAAATTTCTAGAGTTACACCCAAACAAAATCTTTTTGTCGTGGCACCAGGAGGAAAAACAGACAATATAGTTTACAAAGAAATATTATGAACGCAAGCAGGATTTTATTTTCATATCAGATTATACGGAGTTGATAAACAAGTGTGGAACAGTGGGTACAACGACTTATTTGTATATTTTTAAATTTTAAAACAGCTTTTATATTGTATATTTTTAGTGAATTGTTTTGTCTATGAAAAAATCTTATTTTTACTTTTTTAACAGTCTAAATATTTCTGAATGTGTGCTATAAAAAATTGTTTAATAGTTATTTTTGATGATTTCTAAATATATATTTATGTTTGTTTAATGTTGCGTGACATGCCCATGTCATGTCTAAACTTAACTTGAAAGCTATTTTTTCCTCTTGGATGTTATGCCACGGGCAAAGCTGTGCAGGTACTGCTGGTTATATTATATAATAAAAAAATAACTATTATAAATTGCAAAAATCCATTCCTTGAAGCTAAATGTATCAGAATAATCTAATGAAGTTTCTTGCAAAATTAATATTATTTTTTCTTCTTCTTCTTTCCCTGCATGAATTTAGTCGTAAATTAATTAAAATTTCACTCTTGGAGAAAATTAAATTCTTTATGCCTCATTGTATTAAATTTTAAACAATGGTCTATTATTATACGTTCCTGGATATAAATTCATGAAGATTTAATGGATAATACATTATGTCTGTTTCATCCTGGCATCTGAAAGATAATCATATATTTCTAACTTGAAAGTAACTTTCCCCATAAAGCATCCTTTTCTCACAGATGATATGTTTTCCCTGCACAATGGCACGTTTAGCAGAAAAGATTCTTGCTCGAGGGCATGTAAATTCTTAATTTTAAATTGCGTTTAAGTATACACAAGATTTAAATTCGCCACGTTTGATTATCATCACACTGCATCTCCAAGACAAAGCAATTTATTTAAGTGTCTCCAAACTCATTTATGTTTATTTCAGTTTTATACTACATTTCAAAGTAATAAATTGAAGCAGATAAAGATGTGAAATTTAGACTTCGTCCTTTCTGTTCATATATAGATTGAAATAACAATATAAGTCTCGAATTGGATATTTATTCGTAGATAGCTAGTCGTTTGAGTGACTCAGTGCACCTCGAAATCCTAATTTTAACATTTAATACAGAAATTTTTTATTTTATATTTCAAATTGTTTTGGTTAAATTTTCACACACATTATCCAGAGATTTATTATTATTATTATTATTATTATTATTGCAGAAAAAATGAAATAAGCATTGTAGAGAATAAATAATTATCGCTTTAAAGAAATTGTTTTTATTTAATAATTCATTAAATTTTGAACCTATAATGCAACTTTCTTAATTCTGAGAAATCTTTAAAAGATAATCTTTTTTCCTGGAAACTTTAAAGAATTAAAACTAAAATTTTGACGTTTGACAGTTCCATTGTCTTTTTCAAGTATTTTTTATCAAGTAATATTCCAACAATTTTCTATATTTTAAGAAAAAAAAATGTTCGAAATACCTTATACGTTTATTTTTAAGCGATTGTTTCCTGTTAAATTTCAAATGGTTTTTTTCCGCTTAACAGCTGGAAAAAGGTTTATTTCTTCGCTGATTTGGCAAGTAGCCAAATTAGGAAACTAAGAATCATAAAAATTGTTTTATATAATTTAAATTTTAATGACACTGCATGCAGGAAATTTTCTTCTTTAATTCTCTCCCTCTCTTTTATTTTTAGAGCTTCTTAATTTTCAATTATTTGTTTCCATTCTTACCGTTTATATTTGACCAAGCGATATCATTGCCACGAAGAAAAATAAGCGCATAAATTAATAATTCTTTTTACTTCAATTTCAGTTTTATTTTATGTTATTACGGTTATGATTTCTAAATAAAAATTTTAAATTTCTTCAAATGTTAGACAAATCCATCAATGGTAAGTCTGTCTGTACACCTATAAGCAAGTAAATGCAATAATTTCGAAATACTCTGAGCGAGTTTACTGAAGTTTATCATGTTTCTTTGACTTTAAATTAACAGGTATCAGCCGAATTTCGGATTCTATCGCTCAAAGGTAAAAGATTCGAAATCCATATTCCTTTCATTTCACTCAGCAACGAAACTAAGCAAAATGACGAGCTTGTGCATGTACCTGTTCGTGTAAATAGAGGAGAGAATACGCCCATTAGTTCCTCTCGAAATCTTCACAATGTTAGTTAGCTTGAAATAAAAGACTGAAGAAATTCGTAACTTAAAAGAACCATTACCCAAAAGAGTAAACGATGCAGTCCTCACTGAGTCCGGGTCCAGGTTCCAAGCATATGGCTTTGTCTCCATCGAATTTCTTGTTACGTCCTCTTTTTCCACCGAGTACCTCCATCGTAAGACAGTGAGCCTGTGGGTGCAGAATATACTTCATCAGACGGTCATACGCAGCCCTCTCCTCCTGGCGCATCAATAAAAAGCTGTCCATGTTTTGGCCTGAATATTTTGAATCAAACAATGTTACATTACTATGACGATAAGCTGAAAATAGTATGATAATAATACAATTAATTTCCATTATTTTAAAACAGAAAGAATGTGGGCATCGGAATGTGGGATAGAAATTCTTCCCCAAAATTGACACCATACCTTAGAAGCAAAAACTACCCATATCCTAAAAGCGCATATAAAAAGTTGTATATTAGAAGCTCTCTTCTACGAATTTATTTTTTAGCAGTTGTATGCATAGATTTTAGCAACAACCAAAACCTTTCGAAAGTCTATGCAATATTCTTCACAGTAAATTTCGTATCTGGAGAATTTAAAATTGCAGAAAGAACTATATCTTTACCATCCATAATTTCTGAGAAATGTGAGAGAAAAGGATGACGGCTTATCTGGTAAAAGAGAAAAAAAAACTTTATTGGACACATGGACATCGGTATATGAATATATTGTTCAGCAACGGATTGTAATTATTAACGTATATTGTATTATTAATAATTTGTATTATTAATTCAACAACGGATTGTATTAATTCGTCAAAATAGAGGTGAAAGGAAAGATGAAAGGAGGAGATGTTTACATTTACTAGTATCTAATAGGGGAAATAAAAGGTCAAAGGGAATACCGGAAATGCACTCATCATTCCGCGTTTTACCCCTTAATGAGATGAAGTCATCGAAATGCGGTCATCTCAGAATCCGTTGACGAACAGTAGATAGGAAAATATTCAACGTCCTCACTGCGCATATCAAGACGTGCGTGCACGCTATAGAATGACTGACTGCACAGCGTGGTGTCCACGCAGCCTGAAAACTTGCCACTAATTTGCTTTCTGTAGTAATTAAGTTTTGATAGCTCAATTCATTCATATGGTTTCAAAGAAGAAATCTAATGTATCAGATCTGTCTATCCTGGCTGTCATGAAACCGGTCTCTGCGTTCAATCCATCCACCTGGCTATTCCATAGTCACAATCAGTCACAACTAGTTCCATCATGTTGATACCATAGGCCGTTTATTACAGTTAAAGTTGTGACTTGCAAGAAATCGTTTAATATATCATTGAGAAATTGTAATCATGAACGTCTCGTAAGTTTTTTTGGGCAGCCAATCATGAGATTGCATAGTATATCGGCCCACAATTACAAGAATCTGATATCTCTACAATTTGATTGTATGAGGATTGGACTCTGATCACATATGGCTGTTGCGACTGTTAAAGACTCTATCACGTGTGAAGTACGCTTCATTACGTCCACAAGATAAGTGCAATTTAAGCATTATCGACTTCTTGTAATCGGATTAACTATACTATTCACAACATTTGTGTAGGTAAAAGTCATTTAGATGTATACTTTACGTGGTTGCGTGGCGAAATGGATATAGCCCTCGACCAATAATACTCTGTGTATAGTATTGCTATTCGCAGCTTCCTAGCTAGTGCATATTTGCTTAACTCAATATAATGATTGCCATCCATATAATATTGATGGACTTTATAAATAGCTACCCTCAGATCAGGACTGATGTTTAGAGTTTTGAATTAGCCTAACTTTGAATAAAATTATATTCTTCTTTCCTGGGAAATGTAACGCTTTATTGAGATTGAAATCCCAATCATTAATACGATCACTTTTGGATTCATGGAAATTTATTCTTGGTATCAGATTCAACATCAGTGGCAATTTTCTATTAATGTGTAGTGTGAATTAATAAAAAAAAATAGAAAAATAAGAAATGTTTAGAATTTCTTATTTTTTGCCTAGCATGCTGAATGAGGATCCATATATGTATAATTAGCTAATATTACATCGGGGACTGAGGTTTCCTACATTTGAGGAGGAGAAGCTTTCTGTATAGTGGTTGGCTCTTGCAACCAGAATTGGTATAGAAATGATATAGGGTCGACTACCCCCTACCGATAACGGGGCGTGCTTCCCGCAGATTTATTCGTGTACCTTAAGGTGGATTGGTATAGTCAATGTGTGATTTATTCGTGAAGTCTAGAATCGCTTACATTCTTCTATGTACAGCCGCATTTGTAGATGTGGCAGATCTTTATCGACAAATTAAAGAAGCTGGTCTTAAATATCACAAATAATGGATTGCACCACCTGTATGCAAGTATTGTTAAAAGAAGTCAATTTTATACAGGTATCAGAAGTGTTCGTGCTGGAAAAGGTTTGAAAAACATTTTAATTAATGTATTATTGTCAGTTAAGAAAAAATTAATGCAAAAAATTGAATGCATTATTTTTCTGATTCCACACGTTTAATAGCCTGTTATATTAATCCTGAAATATACAACAAAAGATTCGCTCAAATTCTAGTCTGAGGTACGAAAAAGAGGTCTAAATCAATAAATTTACTTTTCAATAGCTTGGTAAAAGTTTGCAAATAGAAACATGTGATTTTGAGTGCTTATAGATAGAGTGTAAGAGAAATATTTTACTAACTGACTTTTATTCACTGTTGTGGAAGTATAAAAACTTAATTTTTTTTAACATTTTTATAATCAGTCTTTACAGTAACCAAAGTATTTACATACAATTGCTTACCTTATTTAATAAAACTTTATAACTACAAGTTAATGTCTAATTGCAATATTAAAAAAAACACTTGTTCTACTTTTTGAGATGCCTTATATGCTCATAATTTATTCTTATACCTTTAATTTATCTTTACATCAACAAATACATTTTAAATAATAGAACAAAATGATTAAAATTTTTACAGAAATCCATTCAGTGGAAGTACGGTGAAAGAAGTACAAAAAGTTCAATGACGAATAATGATTGCTCTTTTTACAAGAAAATACAAAACAAATTTGGGAAAACACAGCCGAAAAGCACAAAATGCAGCACTTTCTGAAATCCACAACACAAGCAGACAGAATACAGCAGAAGCACTTTGAGTGTAACTAAAGAATTCGTTCTGAAATCAATGTTCCAAAGAGAGAATCCAATCGATTGACTCACTTTTGCTCTCTCTTATTTATATAGATTTTCTAATCGGTCATAGAATTTTTTAGAAGAATCTCTGGATTTCGAGTCCTAATGCAGATATTGCCAAGATTCCTGCATTTTCTAGAATATTCATTTATGTTGCTAAATTCAGGAAGTATTGATCTGGCATCCATTAAGAAAATCCGTGAATCTTTCTTCTTAACCATGAAATTAATTATGCAGGTAAACAGTATTACAGATACGTAACAAAATCGGAGACTTTCATGGCAAAAATCAATTATTAATAAGTTTTTTTAAAAAAATTATATATTTTTCTACTTAATTTGTGAAAATTACTTATTGTTTATTTATTAGTGAAGTTTTAATTATTAAAACTAATAAGCATAAAAAATTAATACTTCTGCATTCATTTGCTGACCCATTTTTTTCCGAATTCGAATTTTCAAATTGTGGTCTTTTTAGTTTTAAACTAGCCAAATTTCACTGAATTTGCAATTACAAAACTTGCGGTTATATAAATTTCGATCACAGAATGTTTAAGCTACGTTATTATCGAAACCGCTAGAATTATTTTTAAAAGTGTCATTTTTTTATAGTTCAATCACCTAAGAAGAATCATACCACAAAGAAATCGAATAAAAAGGTTTTATAGGAAATTGATCAATTTTATGTTAATCAAAAGTTAAAATCAGGAAATCAATTTGGTTTATCAAATTGAATTTTTTCGTTTTGACCGATTGTGCCGTGGATAAATAATATTTGAACTGATTGATTTGAATTTTTTCTTCTAAAAAAGTAAATGAAATAATACAGCACACAGCTAAATGATAAAGCACATAATAGAAAACGTGCATTTTATGTAGGTTAGAAGAGGAAGTCCTACATCATTAACGTGTTTCGAAATACAATTTAAAACAAAGAAATTTAAGAAAAATTTTGAACTAAACCGTGGGTGTAATCATATTTTCAGTTCCGAGAAAATACTGATATAAATTGTAAACCTATATATCATGTATATTATAGAAAAAATTGTCTATGACAGTTTGCGACAAGATTAACTGCCATGTGTATTTTTTCTCCAGTAGAAATTTAGATAACAGAAATCCCTTTCTGTTAAGTTCGATTTTTTTGTGATTTCCTTTATAATTAATGTTATTTGTGTTTTATGCGGGGTGGATTGCTTTTAAATTACCATTTTCTGCCAGTTTTTGCTGTATTGCTTTTAAGTTATCATTAAAATTTTCAATCATTTATCTTAACTTTATTTTAGGATTAAAACTTTTGGTGTTTTTCCCTTTAGCACGGCACCAGAGAAAGCACGATAACGTCTAACGCCAATTTTTCCTTTAATTTTTTAATTTCAAATTTCATTATTTTTTCAAAGTTATCGCTAATAATTGATAACAGCTATTCTAGATTGGCGACGACCTATATATTATGTGTGTTTTGTTTCTAACCAATGCTAATGCATCATTGACGCCAATACGTGGTTACTATATATGGCTGCGATATATGCTGTTACAAACCTGTAAATGATGCTTCCCAGCACAGTTAGTTCAATCATTGGAAAGAGAATTTTACGATCAGTTCTATTGGGTACTGATCGGGTGAGGAGTCAGCGATCTCATAGCTTGGCAAAAACTTGGCGACAAATTTGGAAGCAAAATATATATTACTGGAAATTTTGAGAATTTTAGGCATTCATCCAATAGGAACCGAGATACGCCTGATTGGTCCAGAATCTTCTGCATCCGCCTCCCGGGAACTATAATAGGAAGGCAGTCTCAGGCTGGAGTGAGTAGAAGAGAGAGGTAGTCATGGAGTAGTAGTCAAGTATTGAGTTGTCGAAAGGATAGCGAAGCAATGGTGGAATAGTTGGATCATTCCAGCGTTGTGTGGAGCTCAAGCAATTGCTGAATTAAGCTGTGTGCCGAGTCCTCACGTTTATTGTCGAAGCAGCATCGTGTCGTGTGTGGAGTAGCCAGTCGGGCAGTTGGATACAAGTTAAGCGAGAAGACAGTGGAGAATGCAGTTGTTTTGAGAGGCCGTAGAGTGAAGCTACGTGAATTTCCTCCTTCTACTGAATTCTGTCTGGCCACTTTGTGTGCTGTGGTCGTTATTGCTACCGATTGCTACTTTTGGGCTATTGTTTGTTGTAGTGTGTTGCCTGTATTCGTCTCGGCTGTATATATTTGTCGTCTTTGTGTTTAATAACTGTCGTCGTCGTTCCTTATTGCCATACACCCACCACAAGCGAACCCGGTAACTTTACGGACTTAGCAGTGGATTTGAAGTTCTGTAACAATATTAAATCATTATGTTGTCACCAATATTCTAGCTTGTACGGATGACTGTTCAGTATTGTACTTTGGCAACTATACTGCAATTTCAGAAATACCGATTTTTTTCTTTTACTTTTTCATAAAACAAAGAGAGTATTGTAAATATTTAAAAAAAAAATCAAATGCCAGATCTTGACGAATCTCCGTGTTTCAGTTGAAATTTAGAATGAGGTTAAAGAGTTGGATGAATAAAATTTTGATGCACAATTTTAACATCTAAAAGACAGATCTATATCAAAGTTTGAATCGAGTATATCAGTGAGATGACCGTCTCTCAATCTGTACATTCGCATGCATATAAACCCAGTTATTCAAAGGTGCAATGACTTGGATAAATCAAATCTAGTGGGTAATTGTAGTAAGATTTTTTTTTTTTTTTTTTTTACAAAAAATGCGTGCATTCTATGATCGGAGGCAAGATTGGTTGGTTTGGACTTCTTGGCACAAGAGGCATTCTTGTCCATATTGCTCCATACATGCGATAGTGTTGGTTGACAGTTGAGGAGTTTTAGAGCAAATGCCAAATTTGACTGTACTGCTCCAAGAATACGGAGACCTTTATTCGGAGACAAAGAATGACAATCTTAATTACAAAATTATTTCTTACACATTTTAACTAATGGGACACAGCACGCACATAAAAAATATCGGGTTATATTTTCCCTGCCGCGTTCTTCTCTACCATCCCTTTCACCCTGCTTGGCGACTAATTGTTTTCGCCATATTTCCCGAAGAAGAGCCGGATCATAGCAATGCCACATATTACAATGATATTCGTTTTAAAATTGTAATTTTGTGTCAAATTATGATTTAAAAATAGCATGGCCAAAATAGCATGCGAAGTGAATACTCGCCTTTCTTTACGATACTAATATGTCCACAAAACATTCGTATCTAAAAATGAATCTGAAAATAAAAATGTAAGCACTCACGGCGTCTTCCGCATAGTCCAAGGTCCATATTTTTTATTCGAGAAAAAGGGGGAAATGTAACCCCTTTATTGGAAATAATTTAGAAAATTTTCATGAGAGACCACTCCCGTTTGTTCATTGTGCAAGAGTTATCCGTTGCAAGCTCTTGCTGGAAAATACAAATTCAATCATAGTGAGATTTAATTCAAGGGATTATTTAAGAAAATAATTTCAAATCAAATTTTTATCAATTACGATGTCACAGAAATTCAAAAAATTCAACTATTACTAAGCAAAGCTAATACAGTATAAATATCAGTTCATTAAACATTGGAAAAATTGAATAGCGTAAAATTGATTGGCTCTTTTTAAATAATTAAAGCTTTAGTAGTGGAATTATGAACTCATATAATTCCTCTATATGAAGCGTGCTAATATTTCGCAAGAGCCTAATATAAGAAAGAGAGGCAATAAAAAATTAGTATTGTGTTTCATGTGTACTATCCACTCCCACCCCAGACCACTCCCTCTAGTTGAAGTTTTTTTTTCTTTATAATAAATTGCATTTAATCTAATGAAGCTAAGTTACGCGCAATGAAAAATAATTCATACTGTTTTATCAATTTTCCATTTAACGTTTCAAATTTTAACTTTCCTGGGCACTTTTCTAGTTTAATTAGGTATAAATTTTAAAAGAAAATTATTATGAAATTAATTAATTTACACAATTAATACTAAGTTTACACTAAACAGAAAAGCAAACAGTGAAGAGAAATTGAGAATTAAACGCAAGCAAACAATTGGTTTTATGCGTAAACATCATCCAAAATTTGCGATTGCCAAAAAATAATTTTAATTAGTCTGCTCGTAAGAGAGGTGATGAAATTTGAAATGTATTATCTCGGTTGGCATCAGTACAAACATGTGAATTTTAATCTGTCGCAATCTAAATTTCTTTATATTCTTCTCTGAATTGAAATTGAATTGATTCGCATTTTAAATTATATAAATAATATTTAATTAATTAATTGGTTGGTATGTTTCATAAGCTGTTACACCCATATTGATTGGTCTAAAATTTAATTTCGTTTAAAAAATATTTCATTGATTTAAGCATTAAATTACGATGATAATGTTAATTATTTTTACAATGTTGTAATAGATGATCTATCTAGATTCTGAGATAGATCATTATAATGACTTCAAGACTTGAACTTGGAATAATTACGAAAATTTTATTATTAATTTTTAAATAACATAATTATTTATATTAATAAATTCTATTATATTAATAAATAAATTTAAAATAATATTTATTTTAGAATCAAATAGTCTTTATAATAACTAATTTTAGCTTCGTGAATTTTTTAATCGTTTGGTATTTTTTGTTGAGCTTAGATGCCGTCAAGTTTAATGTGCTTTCATACTGAAATCTGATTGTATATGACCTTGCTGCGGACTGGCTTGATATCCTCCCTTCTTAATGAGTTTGCTGATAATTGTTTGAAATGTAAGCCTTCTTCCCCTTTCTTCACTTTTTAAATTTATGATTTTCATTTCATTTTTTCTCCATTCCTAATTTTCTACAACAACAAAATAAAACACTATTTACACCATATTGTTATGTAAATTGTGTTTTATTTTTGTTTCAAACTTTATTATCGTATCTTATCATGTATTTTTTAACATAGTTAAATTCGAAGGTTAAGAACCTTTGAGTTCAAGAACTCCATAAACTCTCTTGTAATTTTTTAAACTTTTATTGTAAACTTTATTAATGTATCTTATCTTGTATTTTTTAACATAGTTAAATTTGATGATTAAAAACCATCGTGTTCAAAAACTCTATAAACTCTCATCGCATATTGGCATATCGAAAATTCCTCTCTAGCCACCTTTGAAGACTAGCTGGTTCACCTGGACTATTATCTTCGTTTTATTTCAGTTGAATCTCTTATGCATAACTTGATGCTCATAATTTTCACAATTAAACATATTTAAGCCTCAAATTAAATTGTGCTATTTTCATGGCATTACACTTTTTCTGTTAATTCTGTATATGAACCATAGAAAAAAGCCGTAATTCGTAAAATCATAGCACCATGAAGAACATAAACGTTTGGGAGATCTATCTTCAAATTGCAATCACTGAATCACTGAAAGCTGTTTTCATTGTAAAAATGAAATCAATCATTGAAAATTAAACAAATATATAATTTGTACATGTTGCCAACATTCAGGCAAATAAATATGTATAATTAAAAAAACAATTTTTTTATATTTTAAAGTACTGTAAAAAAGTTTTGTACGATAAAATTTTCCAAACTCAGTCATTGCGGAAAAACACCAAAATTTTGCTTCATTGTAATTAATTAAAATTTCTGAAAACCCTCTTTCCGAGGTAAATATTTCCATTCTCCAAAGTATCTCTATCCAAATTTTACAGCTTTAGAACAAAAAATTTTCCCTATCTTTATTATTAGAAGGAATAATTATCAACCTTACGATACCGGATTCACCACAAATCTTCGCGGTAGAATGCCTCGTCTCAGACATTTTCGGGCGCGTAACTAAAATCTAAGTGTAAAAGACAATTCACGACCAACCCTCATGAAGAAGATATAATTCCATTCTGAAAAATTTCGCAGGGTTTTAAGACCCTGGCATTCTGATACTAGCCTTGCTCATAGAGTTAAATGAAATAAAAAAATATTTTTATTGCAACAAATGTAATAAAATTATAGTTTTATACAAATATTTAAATAAATTGATTTTTGGATCTTGATCGTAGATGAAAGTATTCAAATTTATATGTAAAGTATTTAAAATATTAAAAATTTTCACCTTGAGACATTTTTATTATAATCGTGATGCCTCAAGGTATTATAATGTCATTTATGCATTTAGATACGATCATAATGCTTTTTTCCCGAAAGTTAGTCTGAATTTTTTCTTGTTCATTACTGTATATGTTAAGTACAATTTATATATGCATATCTAAATTTCCAAACAGTACAAGACTTCATATCCAACTAATATCTTAATATCAACTAATATCTACACTTAAGATGAAACGAAAGATTATCATTACTATTACCTTTTTGCTCAAGGTCCCCTATTTTGCACCACAGCTTGATGTCGGGAAGCCAAAATGCGCAACAAACTAAAAATGCAGTTCCAATTATGATGGAAACATAGGCCGCTAGTCCTAAGTATTTCCTGATTATTAGAATACAGGACCCGGTATTAAGTGCTGAACAGGGAAGTCTGAGGCCTTTTCCTCCATATATTTCTCTATAATCAGATTTACGCTATATAGAAAAAAATAAAGTATAATTATTAAGTCGACAAATACACTGGTGTGCAAAACTTAAGCAACAATGCAAATTTTAAGCAGATAGCCATGAAATTGCAGAAAAGGAGTTCTTGCGATCAGTACAATTCAAGAGAAAGGTCATGCGTATGCAAATATCAGGAACAAAACGTCACAGGCGACGTGAGCGTACGCAAAACACGTGCGGAAGGTGCGCGCAGCTCAACACTACAATAAAAGGAAGGACGGAGACGCAATTAGAGACATTCGCTGCAAGTGCACGTGAGTTAATTCGTGAAATATGGCTAGCAGAAATCACCTGGGCGATTTCACACGTGGAAGAATGATCGGAAAGCTGGAGGAAGGGCGTAGTGTGACCAGTGTAGCTGAAGAGTTCGGAATCAACAAAAGTGTCGTTTCGCGCGCTTGGAAAGCCTTCCAAACCACAGGTACAGCTGTGAGAAAGGTTGGTGGTGGCCGCCCCAGGAAAACAACTGCAGTGGATGACCGACATATCGTCCTGCAGGCGAAAAGAACCCGAAACCAGTCAGCAAGCGCCATTGCTCAGCAACTGTGTGCAGCAACGGTGCGACAAGTGTCGCGTTTTACTGTGTCCAGACGCCTTCACAAAGGTGGCCTATTCGCCCGCCGTCCTGAACGGTGCATCCCTTTGGCAGTTTCCCACCGGCGGCACCGTTTAGAGTGGTGCAGGGAGCACAAAAACTGGACATCTCATCAATGGAGTCGTGTCCTCTTTACAGATGAGAGTCGTTTTAGTGCCACAAGCGATTCCCAAAGCCAGTTGATTTGGAGAGAGGTCGGGACACGGTTTCATCCCAGTAACATCACGGAAAGAGACCTTTTCGGTGGTCCTGGAGTTGTCGTCTGGGGAGGCATTATGATGAACGGGCGGATTGAGCTCCACGTTTTCGACAGAGGTTCTGTAACTGGAGATCGCTATTGTCAGGAGGTGATACTTCCCCATGTGCGTCTGTTCCGAGGTGCCATTGGATCAGACTTCGTTTTTATGGATGACAATGCACGGCCACACAGGACTCATGCTGTTCAGGAGCTCGAAAGTGAAGATATCACTCGAAAGGATTGGCCGGCGTGCTCCCCTGATCTAAATCCGATAGAACATGTGTGGGATGCTTTGGGGAGACGCCTTGCGGCCCGATTCCATCCTCCTGGGAACACCCGACAACTTAAACAGATGCTGATTGAGGAATGGGCACTCTTACCTCAAGAACTGTTGGACAATCTGGTATGGGGAGTATGGGGAGACGGTGCGAAGCAACCATTGCAGGAAGGGGAGGGCATATCCCATACTAAGAACATCTGCTTGTTGTTCTTCCTCTTGGACAGACAATCATGTGTAACGATACTATGAGTTCAATAAAGCCCTTTTTTGTTGGATTCCATACTGTATGCATTGTATTCATTTCTGCGCAACTATGCATTCGTCATTCTTTCAGAACAAAATGCTGTATCTCATTTCTGAATTTCATGTCTCTCAGATGATTTCACGTGAAGTTATGGCAAAAAACATACCTGTTGCTTAAGTTTTGCACACCAGTGTAAAATAAGTACATTTACATGTTGCATACGTCTATTAAATTAAGTAGATGCAATAAAATCTTCAATAAGAATTATAGTATCTTTAATATCTTTATATCTCATGTGCAGCTACATGCACTCATATAGTGATTCGTCCGTTACAGTTGTAGCTTCCAAGAAATTAATTTAATCTTTCATGTACCGAATTTTTTAATATTTTTGATTTGTGCTAATTTTTTAAATGTTTAATTTAGGTACAAGAACATGTACTACAGGACAATTTTTATTATAAGTCATTAATTACTTACAAAATAATCTGGAACTTTGAAATCTCGACAAAAATATTTTTGACAATGAAAGAAATCTTAATAGACGTCACTATTTTTGTAATAAGAATAGTACATTACTTATTAATATTTGAAATCTTAATGATAATTTGATTGATGCAAAAAGTTAAACAATAACTTCATTAAGTAACCCTGTTGTTGTTGTGACTTATGGCACTTCACAAGTGCGCTGACAATTATCTGTCAGCGATTTAAGCTAAGGGAGCGTCTTTTTTTTTTAAATAGTGCCAAGAGAACGACTTAGTTACTTCATGCTTCACATTCGCTTGCGCAACCCCTTTTTACAAGGGGGCACATCCGCACACCTCACAGATAGAATAAAGAAGAACAACCATGCCCGAACCGGAACTCGAACCCTGGACTCCCTGATCACGGGTAAGACGCGTTACGCTTATGCTACGATGCCGGCTGAAACAATCCTCTGTGTTATATAAAAAAATATATGTAAAATAAAGGAAAACTAATAAAATCCAACACAAATAAGCATTTTGTGTATGCAATTACATGGTCAATTTTCAATCATCTAGACACAAATCTTGATCTTACATTATCTTTACAAAACAGCAAATTTCCAAAGAGCATATTTACTATTTTGTTGTGTTTATTGGCGCAAGTATCATATTTGGTTTATGCTACGCCACCTAAACAGAAATAATCTTTTGCTGTCATCCAACAATTCAAGAAAGAATATCAAAGAAGTGAACTTCAAAGTCACAATGAATCTCAAAGCTTTAAAATCAATGCAGTATCTTGAAGAAATTGACGAGACTTAGACGAGAAGTCCTATCAATAAATAAAAGTTAAAAGCTTTTTTTTCTCTCTCTCTTTTAAAGCAAACTGGTTACTTTTTCCATCTTGAATGTTCAATGAGCGTAAATAAAAAGAGAAATTAATAATTATAACATAGAAAGGAACAGAAGATAAATCAATAAGAAGGAAGCACACGAATTGAATCTGTTGGGAAACCAGCCCCAGAAGGTATTGAAATTTTCTCTCTGCGCATTCATTACGCATTAGTGGAAGGTTGAAGTCAAATTCTCCCCACTTAGTTTGTCGGTATTTTTTTAATAGCTGAGCTGTTCTAACTGAAAACAAGGCTTGGCTCAGTCTTTGCTCTTTTGACTTATTATCATTTTGCCACTAAATTCAAGTTTCACTGTCATGCTGACCTGAAGGGCATTCGTTAGCTTTGTTACATATTGATTTTCGTTCGTTAGAAATCCCTGAACATAAAAGACGTACACCGAAACTTTCAAAAATATAATTCGTATAATAATGATTAAAATATTTGGAGTATTTAGCAAGGTAGCTATTAAATGATGTTGTTTTTTAAAATTGTATTTTAATTTTATTTTCTCTTAAAACATTTTTTAAGTTATGATTGATTCTACATTGAAGAGCCGCGACTTGTTCCACGACTGCAATTTTGAAACGAGCCTTTTAAATTTGAACTGTGGTCAGAGATAGGTTGAAAGGGCAGTTATTACACAAAATACTTTGTTACTAATAATATTGTCACGTAGGTATTCTAGTGTGGAACTCAATAACACACACAAGAAGTGGAGCTAAACCAATTTATTAACTCAACTCAGAACACAGATCTTCTGCTTTTATACTAGCAGAGAAAGTTCCAGAATATTTTTCTGGAGACAGTAAGAAAAGTCCAGAACACTTATCTGATAAACTAAAGAAATGTCCAGAATCTTCTGGAACATGAAATAAAAGAAAACATAAAATCAAGGAATTAAATATTTTCACAGATTTATCTCTAGCGGCATTAGAACTTAAGATGTCTTGATTAAGAGACCACTGCTATGACCATTCGTCCATGGAGAGTCGACTACCTCGTTTCAATGCGGCAATATCTGTTGCATTGAGTTGAATTCTTTCCATTTTGGAAAGCTGATTTTCAGACTCACAAAAATAACCACAAAATAAAGTTGGCCTTATTTACGAAGTATCCTCAAGTGATCTCTCTCAAATCCTTCTGAAAAATAACCACATACCAAAGTTGGCCTTATTTACGAAATATTCTCAACTTCTCCTGATATCCTCAAGTCCTTTCCCTCAAATCCTACTGAAAAATAACCATATACCAATATTGGCTTTATTTATAAAATATTCTCAAATCCTCCTGATATACTCAAATCCTCTCCTTCAAGTCCTCCTGGTTGTTTCCTCGAGATGAAGGGGTGCCCTTGAGGAAAGATATCAACCGAGATTCGTTGGATGAATACCTTCTGGTAGGGACATTCAAGCCATGAAGGCTGTTTCATTTTGTTCAGCTAAGATATGCAAACGAACCTTGGAAAATATTCAAACTTCTTGCTCAAATTCTACCTTAATTGTTTTGGGTCATTTTGACTAACAAGAGTTGTCATGTAACTCCAGATTTCTTCAATTATTCATATTTTATCGCTATTTGTCTGGACTAATGGATATAAAGCTTACAAACAGCTGAGAAGTCAGTGAAAGATTAAATAGAACCGACAGAGAAATTTATGCTCTCTAAACAAATACACACTTCCATAATCATAAGCAAACTTTGAAAATGTATTGATTATTTTAATTAGAGAAAACTGTACTTAAATAATACAAAAAATTTGAAAAAAGTTTTTTACAAATTTTATTAAACCGAATTAAAGACACCATTAATTCATTAACATGCATAATATACCGAATTTGCAGGTTTTATTTAAATTCATATGGTAAAATCATATTCATTATAAGATAGTTTTTTGTAAGGGCAAGAGCCCTACATTGGTCACTTAGATTCATTTGATGGTAAAACTGTCTTGCATATGGCACTTAGGAAGAAAACCTTCCCCAAGTGGAAAGTCTCTATCACGATGTTTTTCCACAAAGTACTTAAAGCCAGTATCAAAGATAAGATTTGTTCACATAATAACTGCCTTTTTTTAGTACCTTGAGTAGATTTTTAAGGGCAAATTACATTTTCAATTCTGTAATACTTCTCATATTCATTAAGCACAGTAACTTAAATAGGCATAAAATAATATGAATTAAATTCGTTTTATTTTTTATATGCTGCAGTCCAAACTACATCCTTAAACCTTTACCGAAAATCATTATAATGAGCCTTATGATAACCAGTAATAATGTCCTCCAAAACTTTTTCGCAGATTCTCTAATAAATTTGTCATGTCAGAAAATGCCTTCCATGGCATGCTACAGTTCTAATGTTAACTTTCGGCGTGAATTTAACATTTTAACTGAATCTATCATATTATCCTTGGTAAGTAATTTGGCGATTAATCCTTGGCATGTCCTTAATATAATTCGAAATTCGAATTCATGTTTCAGACGCGTTTTTCCAAACCGATTTGTAGGCCGCTGTGGCCTGGTGGTAAGGTCGCGGCTTCGGAACCGGAGGGTTTCAGGTTCGAGACGCGATTCCACCTGAAGAACCGTCGTGTAAGGGGGTTTGTTGCACGTTAAATCCGTCCTGACCAAACGTCCTCCCGCTGGTGTGGAGAGGGGGGTGCCAGCTCAGTTGTCGCTCTCATCATCTGACCGCGGTTCAAAATTACGATGTCCGTCCCAAAATAGCCCAAGTGTTGCTTCAAATGGGAGGTTAATATAACCAAACGAAACCGATTGAAACAAAAATGTGACAGCAAAGCTGTACTTTGCAATGTCACAAAATTTCATACGAAATTTGATCTATTTAAGTTATTGCATTTTCGAATTATCGCATTTGTATGTTTCTGGAAGAACAGATTGGCAAACAGTCAACCGTCATTGGAATTGGTTCAAAATTTGACAAGTATCTACACTATAGAGTTAAATATGTACACTGAATTTTATTTATCTAGTTATATTTTTAATTTAGAAATTATTGAACTTATATTCAAACAGCTGGACAGACGGACTTCTTCTGGACAGATTTTACTCAAAATTTGATAGAAATATCCAAATTTGGTGTAATGACCGTATACCAAATTTCAACCATCCAGTTCAAAGCGTTCTTGAATTATCTTTGTTACTGACAGACAGACAGACATTTTCGAAGTCAGGGAAGTGTAAAAGATGGAGATTTGGCAAAATCTCGAGTACGAATTTTTTAACTATTAATATACTTTCTCTATTCCACATATAAGAGAAAATAAAAAGCAGAGAAATGGTTCCATGCATAATGAATAAAGTTGCGTTTAACTTATTGAGAATTATTTTGCAATAGCAAATAATTGTGCCATGTAATATCCTTACATCACGAATTGTGTGCTGCTCACGGAACTAGAACTTACAGCGAAACATTGCGAATGTGATTTCTGTTTTTTCCCTGTACACGAACAAGAGGATTATCTTTAAATACCCACAGCTGAATATCCATCTTTATGGCACAGACATCGATATTTGTAATGGTTAATTTCAGTGTTTCATTGTGTTCTTTTTTTTTCTATATAAAGAATCAACAAAATTAACATTATTTTGTTTATATGGAAATTCAGAATTTAAAAGCTGAGGCAGATATTTTGAATTAAAAAAAATGTGAAAAGCTAAGGTACACCTTTCAGTCAAAAGTAGCTTTAAAAATCAATGATTCGCAAAGAAATGAAGATATAAGGTTGTTATCGCCAGAAATAGATGGAAATGTAACCGCAGTATTTTTACGACGGATGGCAGGGTGGTTTGAAATGCAAGCCTCCAAAGAGCTCAGCAGTTCGTCCGATAATGTATTATATAATGTAAAACATTGGACTTGGATAATGGCTTATGAATTATCAGTGTATTCTCCAATATTCATGACGAATTATCATCATAATAAAATAGACAAGAAAATGCCGTAAATAGTGAATTTCAACGTGGCAGCTGCTCTCCTGCGCTGATGGCGACGAATAGTTTAAAACCATAAATTAAAGCAGCATCTTATCGCGTATTGCATGACTTCAACCTCTGCAAAACCCTTTAAAAATTTATATTGCAAACTAGCTAGTACTTGGCGCGTTGCTGCTACAGAAGAAATGATTTTAGAAATATCGTTTGAAATTTGAAATAGGTATCTTGTTTAATTAGGAATGATAGAAATAATGATTTTTATTTTCTTGTCGACAATGAATACAATCATTGAAATTGAATGACATATAAAGGAAAAGTTTAAATAATATTTATTCTATTTTTTGTACTTTATTATTCAAGTACACTTTAGGGTAGACAATATATTTGTTTTTATTTTTCCGTCTTCAGCAAAAATAAATAAATTTCTTGGCTGTGCGACTCGCAAGCATACAGCATACAGCTGGCCATGTGAAAAACATGGAGTTTTCTAGGTTCGAGACAATGTTGACAAAGTTTTATCGCAATCGGGTGAATGGCACGATAGCGCATAAAATATGAACAAAGATTCATTTTTATATATTAGATTATGCTACACACAAATTATAATTTAGAAAGAAAATAAAAATAAATATCGCCCATTTCTATCCTTTCTAAGTTAACATCTTTTTGTGTTCATCTTCTTGCGTATTAATCTTCAGTAGTTTTCCTGAGATTTGAATCACCCTGTAATTTGTCTGTCATGAAAGGATATATTTGAAGATTTATACAGAGAATGGCGTAATCTATTTCATTATACGGTGCTTATTATATCTAATGGGCAAATTTTAAATATAGAACACTAATTTAATAAAGAAAAGTGTTGGAATTAGGAGAAAGTGTACCGTAGTTTAGTTATATTAATGTCCCGTTGTAAAGCAACACTAGGGCTATTTTGGGACGGATCTCGTAATTTTGAACCGCGGTCAGATGACGAGGACGACACCTCAGATACCACCTCTCTCTCCACGCCATACCAGCGGGAGGACTTTTGGCATGACGGATTTAACGTGCAACAGACCCCCTTACACGACGGTTCTTCGGTGGAATCGGGTCTCGAACCTGAAACTCTACGGCTCAAAAGTCGAGACCTTACCACCCGGCCATCGCGACCCTAAAAGGAGTATCGTAGACCAATGGCGGAGTTTCAACTATGCAGACTAGACAGTTTCCTAAGACTCCTGGGTTATAGGGGGCTACAAATAGGTGGATTAAAAATGTTATTGTCAAATAAATAAATTAGTAAACAATACAAATTTTATGAATTACAATATATTAGAATAAGATAAACGCTTTGTCAAGTATAAGATCCATGCGTCCCATTTCAAACATTTTGTATTTAGAGCATATATAAATATCGAGAATTTACGCAAATAATATTGTGTATTATTTGCTAATGGGTTCTAAAACCCAACTTTACGCATGCGTTAGGATGAGTTAAATTCGACAAAATGGGGGCGAGAAGAAAGATGAATGGAGGAGATGTTTGCATTTAATAATAAAGCAAATTCTGGAAATGCACACATCCTTCCGCATTTCATCCCTTAGTGAGATAGAATCATTGAAAAGTGGTCGTCTCAGAATATTCAAACGAACAGAACAAACGTGCATGCTGCACTAACCTGGCTTAAGGTAAGTAAAAACATAATATATTCATTTTCGGCAAATTACTGAAATAAAGAAATAACCAAAATAAATGAGTAGTATGTTAATTGTTATAAAAGTGTGTAAAAATATAAAACTAAGCCAAGTTGTTTATAAAAATAAGAGACATTATTTTGATCTTTTTTACCATTACCTCGGGTCACAAAATGCCTGAAATCCATCATTTCCTAGACTCACTTCCATAATATGTGAGGTATTTAGAAACAATTTATTGAATTGATCCTCAGAAAACGTAAATAATTGTAAATATAATTGTCTGTAATTGCAATTACTTATAAATTAACAAATACAATAAATAATTGATGTCACTTAACGATATTACATCTTCAAAAAGAGAAGAGGGAAAATAACAAGAAAATATTAGCCACAACATGAAATCTTAAATAACCTACCATAAATAACTCTTTTCAACATTATATCAGAATACTTAATTACCAGATACTGCATAAGAATACTAATACAACATTATAACCTTGGAGAAATGGATGAAAAAATCTGAAATTAAAATTGAATGCAACAAAATTATTAAAGAAAAATTGGATTGTAAGAAAAGTTTAATAAAAGTAACTGTAACCAGGATAGAGACATTACGTCGGAGAATACTGTGTCAGAGGATACCAGTGCCACTGAAATAGAAGCAAAGCTTAAAAAATTGAGTAATTTCAGGTAAAAATGGATAAAATAACGGAGGAATATTATGAAGTTACAACTTCCGAAAAATTTCGAAACTATCCAGCTGGACATCGAAGAAATAAATGCCAGCATTGAAAAAAAAAAAAAAAAAAAAAAAAAACAGAAGTAGGTCTCAAGCTTTTATTGTATATTCTTTGAAAGAAACTGAAAATGCAACCGTTAATTTGAATGACAGCGTTAAATCTAGTATACGCTTGCCTCGCATTCCATTGCCAGAATTTTCAGACATAATAGCAAAATTTGAGAATTTCAAAAATCAATTTATTAATTTAATAAGTAGTAAAGATCAACTAAATAATTCGTAAAAACACTATCTTCGAGCATCTCTAAAAGGAGAAGCAAAATTCTTAGTTTAGTTATATTAACTTCATGTTTTAAAGCAACACGAGGGCTATTTTGGGACGTACCCTCATAATTTCGAACCGCTGTCAAATGACGAGGACGACATCTGAGCTATCACCCCCTCTCCAAACTTCTGCACCACACTAAAGGCAGAAGCAAAATTCAAACTATTAATAGAATCGCCTATTGATAGTTCGATTATCTGTTTAAAATGTTAGAATATCGCTATGAGAACTAACGTCCATTGATAGATTCTCATGCCCTTAAAATAATAAATTATGACAAAACTCATAGCAAATCAGCTAAAGAACTACAATATTTAATGCATGGCATTAATAAAAACATTAGAGCATTACAGGTTCTAAAATATGAACAAAGTGATTTGTCAAATATAACTTTTAAAAAATATCATTCTTTAAAAAAGAATTAAAGAATGAAGAAGAAAGTTCTTACAGCAGCAGCAGAAATAGCAGAATAAGCAGAAATTCCAACTTTCTACACTGTTATAAAATTTTTAGAAAAGAAAAGTGCGGTATTAGAAAATATTACTCGCACTCCTAATGCTAAAATATGCATAAAAATACTGCAGAGCAAACTGTAGGAGGAATCACGGCTGATAAATGAATCGCTGATATTTTCCTAGAACATTTGTTTAGTCTTTCTTTAGTCAACAGATGTTTCTCTTCCGTTGCCAAAGCCCCTAAGCAGGTTATTCCAGCCTCCTGTTACCCCTCTTATAGACCATTCAGAAATTTTCCCTGAAAGGCAAACTCTAATCTTTGTTTTAATATACGATTTATAACAGGAATCGGATTGAATAAGCATTGAGAGAAAATAGTGCGCATGCGCTATCCGTAATGATATTGGCAGACGATCTGGCGTAAAGCGTCACATTCTTTTCAGTGTTTTCTTTCTTCAAGATAGAAGTTAAATCATTTTTATTTTTTCGTCTACGAAATATGCAAAAAGAAAGTATTGTAATGGAATATCCTCATTTCAGCCTTCCTACCTCCTTGACACCAAAAAATTTTATTTTTGGAATTACGTCTATCTGTCTGTTTGTCTGTCTGCGAATAGGATAGGAAAAACGCTTTGAGCTAGATGGATAAAATTTGGTATGAGGTCTCTACTAATTGATAAGTATCTATCAAATTTTGGAGGAAATGCATTCAGAGGAAGTCTATCTGTCCGGATTTCTCAATATAAGTTAACATGCTGTTTACAACACGAAGTACATAGACGTATAAATTTTGGGTACACAAATTTCACATATTAAGTACAGATAAGTATCAAATATGGAATCAAATTTGTCTAGGGATTGATGTAATTGATGTATTGATCAGTATGTTCTCATCAGTTATAGCTCAAAACTAAATAAATTTCATATGATGACTAAAATATATGAAACATGGTATGTGGTTTTATACTATAACTGTAGTTCTATGCTAGATTTTGTTTTTAATGAGTCAGAAAAAGATAAATGCCTAAAATACACATTCGGTTTTCTGGAATTCTGTATTAACTGCATCTTCCATATTAATTGCCAAACATCACACATTTATAGGCTTTTTCGTTTCTATTGTTTGCCAATGAGATACGGTTAATAATATTAGAGCACGTGCAGGAAAGTTTAGGAGAGACCTCTCCCACAGATATTTTTTTTTAATTCTTTCCTATACTTCAGCTACTTAAATTTCACCTACAAAGTAAGCTTGAATAAAATGAAGGAAGTGATATCAAAGCAGATTACATTTATCGACTTATTAATGCGAATTTTTCAGGTAACTTGTACGATTCAGATAGCTCGCCAATATTTTGGACTAGAAAGATTGAATTACATTCATAATCATCCGGGGTGGTTTCCGCAAAATTTTCTCATATACTCTCTGATAAAATTGTCATGAAAGAGAACATTTTATATGGCATTGGCATACAACTGTTACGAAATATTAACTTTTGGCGTGAATTTAGTATTTTTACTGAATCTATCGTGTGATCCTTGGCGAGTTTTTTTGGCAATGAATCCCTGACATGCGTTAACAGTATCTGAAAATCAAATTAATTTTCAAATTCATTTTTCTCAACCGATTGAAACTAACATTTGATACAAAACTGCACTTGTAGTCACGAAATCCCATACCAAATTTAAGTCACTGCATTTTCGATTTATCACATTTATGTATTTATGAAAATACAAGTCTACAGACAGTCAATCGTAGTTAGCTTTGGCTCAAAATATGACAGATGTCTACACTATAGATGTTAAATCTGTGTACCGAATTTCATCTATCTAGGTATCTTCGTTTTGTGATTATCGTTGTAAATTTATACTCCAACAGCCGAACAAACGAACTTCCGCTGAACAGAGTTTACTCAAAATTTGACAGAAATCTGCAAATTCGATGCAAAAACCATATACCAAATTTCAATCATCTAGTGCAAATGGTTTTTGAGTTATCTTATTTACAGACAGATAGATAGAAGGACATTTTCTAAAAATGTGTTTTTCGAATTCAGGGAGGTCGCGCGGATTCGTCCAAATCTCGAGTTCGAATTTTTTTGACGATTACTATACTTTCTCTATACTACGTATACGAGAAAGTAAAAAGTTATTTGAATTATATTACTTATCTTGAAACAGCTTATTTCACATTAATCCAACTATACTTTCATTTAAGATGTTCTTATCATGTATACTCATTACCGTTAAATTAATAAATTTAGCTAATATTAATAATTACCGTTTATTATTATATTTACGACGTTTATTATTAATAATAACTAGGTTAATTATTTTGAAAATAACGTATTTTCATAAATTTTTAGAATATTTATTTGGATATCATAAAATGCATTAATAATATTGCGATCCGGAGATAAATAATAAAAATATATGCTTACCATTTTCTTGGGATCAAGTAATTTATAAAATGTAGCAGCTTTACATGGCTTTTATATTATAAGCGTTCTACTAAGAGTAACTTAAATTTATCCTAAAATTAAACTCGTGTTCTAAGTACTTTTTGGTTGGTATGAATTGCCCATTAGGTACTTTGCAGGCGAGAAACAGAAGCAAATTGTTCGTAACCGAGCCGAGCTCCGAACCAACTCCCATGTCAGTAAAGGAAATTCCATTTGTTGTAATTTGGAATTCTTCATTTTTTTTTATAGCAGCAGAAGGGGCGGGAGCAATGGTCCGCGAAAATCAGACGGCAGACGATTTCAAAGCGAACAGAGATGGTTTATTTTTTTTCCGGTTATTTATAAACTGGATCGTTTGCGGAATGCTTTCGATTTATAGTTCCGCGGGAGTTCACGTGATAGAAGGAAAAGCGAAAAAAACGAGAATGAAAATATTATTCTAAAGCCCTTTTTATGAGAATGGTGGAGTGGTTTATTAATTTTTTTTTCAGGGAACAGTGCTTTTATTCCGGAACTTTTGCCGGGCAGAGGTGGGACTGTTATTGTGATGGAAGGGTTAGGTTCAGCCGGGGTCTTTTGTGCTGTTCGCGGCTGTTTTTATTAAACGATTCATTCATTTTAATAAGGTCTCTGATGCATGATGGAATTCCATTCCTTTCTAATAAATAAAATATGCACAATTTAATGCAGTTGAATAAATTTTATTGGAGAGCTTAGAACCTAGACCCTTTGCAAAGTTAGGTTAATATTGATCTAGAATTGGGCAAATTTCGAAAATTTGATTTAAATTGAGTTTGTTGAACTTCAAATGAGTGTGTTTTAAATATAGTGTCCGTGTATTTTAGCTGTTGATTTGCTGTAACCTGATTTACAATGACGGATTTCCGATTACACAGGGAAAGAAACTGCTCATTGAATGTTCAAACAAGTTCAATAAAAATAAATTAGTCTAACTGCCAAATAAATTTATAAAATATTCAATTTATATAAACAGGTGTGCAAAACTTAAGCAACAGGTATGTTTTTTGCGATAACTTCAAGAGAAATCATCTGAGAGGCATGAAATTCAGAAATGAGATACAGCATTTTGTTCTGAAAGAATGACGAAAGCATAGTTGCGCAGAAATGAATACAATGCATACAGTATGGAATCAAACAAAAAAAGGTTTTATTGAACTCATAGTATCGTTACACATGATTGTCTGTCCAAGAGGAAGAACAGCAAGCAGATGTTCCTTAGTATGGGATATGCCCTCCCCTTACTGCAATGGTTGCTTTGCACCGTCTCCCCATACTCAGCACCAGATTGTCCAACAGTTCTTGAGGTAAGAGTGCCCATTCCTCAATCAGCATCTGTTTAAGTTGTCGGGTGTTCCCAGGAGGATGTAATCGTGCCGCAAGGCGTCTCCCCAAAGCATCCCACACATGTTCTATCGGATTTAAATCAGGAGAGCACGCCGGCCAATCCATTCGAGTGATATCTTCACTTTCCAGGAGCTCCTCAACAGCATGAGTCCTGTGTGGCCGTGCATTGTCATCCATAAAAACGAAGTCTGATCCAATGGCACCTCGGAACAGACTCACATGGGGAAGGATCACCTCCTGACGATCTCCAGTTACAGAACCTCTATCGAAAACGTGGAGCTCAGTCCGCCCGTTCATCATAATGCCTCCCCAGACGACAACTCCAGGACCACCGAAACGGTCTCTTTCCGTGATGTTACTGGGATGAAACCGTGTCCCGACCTCTCTGCAAATCAACTGGCGTTGGGAATCGCTTGTGGCACTAAAACGACTCTCATCTGTAAAGAGGACACGACTCCATTGATGAGATGTCCAGTTTTTGTCCTCCCTGCACCATTCTAAACGGTGCCGCCGGTGGGAAAATGTCAAAGGGATGCAGCGTTCAGGACGGCGGGCGAATAGGCCACCTTTGTGAAGGTGTCTGGACACAGTAAAACGCGACACTTGTTGCCCCGTTGCTGCACACAGTTGCTGAGCAATGGCGCTTGCTGATTGGTTTCGGGTTCTTTTCGCCTGCAGGACGATATGTCGGTCATCCACTGCAGTTGTTTTCCTGGGGCGGCCACCACCAACATTTCTCACAGCTGTACCTGTGGTTTGGAAGGCTTTCCAAGCGCGCGAAACAACACTTTTGTTGATTCCGAACTCTTCAGCTACACTGGTCACACTACGCCTCTCCTCCAGCTTTCCGATCATTCTTCCACGTGTGAAATCGTCCAGGTGATTTCTGCTAGCCATATTTCACGAATTAACTCACGTGCACTTGCAGCGAATGTCTCTAATTGCGTATCCGTCCTTCCTTTTATTGTAGTGTTGAGCTGCGCGCGCCTTCCGCACATGTTTTGCGTACGCTCACGTCGCCTGTGACGTTTTGTTCCTGATATTTGCATACGCATGACCTTTCTCTTGAATTACGTGTTCATTGTACTGATCGCAAGAACTCCTTTTCTGCAATTTCATGGCTATCTGCTTAAAATTTGCATTGTTGCTTCAGTTTTGCACACCAGTGTAAATTATAAAATAAAGTGATAATTTTACTAACACTTTAACATGTATAAGTGGTCATGCTTCTATCTGGGTTATTATGTTCTCCTACTTATTATTAACACCCAGCATTTATTTAAATGTAATTGTATAAATCATGAGTCACAAAATATTGAAAAATTGCATTTTCACAGAGTTACTAAAGTAAAAAATAGGTTTATATTAAATAATTAAATTAAAAATGCATTGACATAAGAAACTTACAAACATTAACTTTGGACTAAAATTATTTTTACAAAATAGAGTCATTATAATGTGCAGTGCCTAATGTCACAAAATATCTGAATTTAAAATGCACATTAAAATCTTTCGGTACTCGAAATTTTGCAGTTTTTAAAAATAAATTTTAAATCATTTAATTAATAGTCATTAAAATAATATTTTTTTAAATTTATGTAAGCAAAAATTAACTAATTTTTAAATAATTTTAATTTAAAATTAAATTTTAAAATAAATTGTTTCGGTTATTTTTCTTGAATTCCTTTCTCTCGTTTATAAAAACTTACGCAACCACATCTAAACAATAAAAAGAAATTAAGAAAGGGCAAAATAAATGGACATGTAAAAATATTACTTTCGTATTTGCTTAGGAGAAAGATTTAATCAATTTAGTCAAATATTTTGCCAACTAATTGTTATTTATCAAAGATTACCCTTTTTTTTTTAATTCATATTCAAATTTTAGGCTAATAAAAAAATCATTCTGCAGCAGGAAAATGTTTAAAATCTGTCCTCTAACGTCTCTGAAAGAGAAAATGTTATATTTCCATCAATAACTTTTCGCAAATTTTGGAACTGAAAAAATATAAGTTGTACTCTTAACCAATAGACAATTCAAATTCTGTTAACCAGACAATTTCTGTTAACCAATAGTTAATTCAAATTAACCAGACAATTCAAATTCTGTCTCCTTGCCGGGACGTCGTCGGAGCCAGAGGGGGAGGATATAGCAGTTGCATTACTCTTATCTTCTCTTTTGGATACTAGATGACGATACCTGATGAGGCTATCCGATATGTCATCCCATAGTGCATTGCGATTGTAATTAGAATGAGATGTGATGCTGAACTGAAAAGCCGCGCGTGAATGTCTTGTCTTTGTTTTAGTGTATGTTTAAGTGTGTGAATGTGATTATTAAAGAAATGTTACATTCGTCCTGTTGCTTCCTGCACAGATCATAATAATCTACATACCACCACAACGTTAATAATACAGAACTTACTGTATAAACGTAAACTGCTGAAACCGATGAATGTATACAAGGGATTTAAATAACAATTAAAAGATTCACCGGTAAATTATTAATTTTTGTCTCGACTTGTTACCATCAACCCTACATTGTTTTTATGGTAATTCAGTAAATTAAGTACTTAATTATAATTCACTTTTTTGTACTTATTTGCTTGAAAAATTGAACTATTGGAGATGCAGTTTGTGACGAATCAAACTTATTTATCAAAATAAAAGCAGAAATACAATGTGATAACTGTCTTTGGCACAAAATAAATAGAAAATATTAGTAAAACCGTTAAAAAATTCTGTTATTTTCAACAAAGAAATATAAGAGTAAAATATTCCAAAAATTTGGGATTTTTTAGTGACTAATAAGCCAACAAATCCGGAAGACGAAAAAATTCTTTTTACGGGGAGGATTATTTTGCACAAAAATTATCACAATAAGGAGACCGAAATATTTATAATCCATATTTCTTACATCTTTATACTTTAACGTCTATTAACTAATTGATTGTATAGTTCATTAAATGGTTTAATACCTATTTATTATGAAAAATGTTTATCTTTAATAATTAATTATAAAATTGTTGAATTTTCTTTATAATATTTTAATTCAAAATAAAATTTATTTTTTATTTTATCTTTCTCATAATATATTAGAATAAAATAAAATGCCTTTAAAATTTTAAGAAATGACGATAATTTGCTTGTAAACCAATTTGGTTTAAAAATTTTACCGCATTTCCGGTAATAGAACAGAATGGGCCGGCGTCCTGGCATTGGGGTAGAGCGTCTTCCCCGTTATCTAGGCGTCCCGGGTTCGAGTTCCGGTTCGGGCATGGTTGTCCTTCATTTGTTCTATCTGTGAGATGTGTGAATGTGCCCCCCTTAAAAAGGGGCTGTGCAAGCGAATGTGATGCGTGAGTAGCAAAATCGTACTCTTGGCCCTAGTTGGCGCTACTAAAATAAAAGACGCTCCCTTTCGGCTTAAAATCGTTGATTTCAAATCAGCGGGCTTGCCTATTGCAAGTGCTATTGGAAACAACAACAACAGAAAAGATTGGTCAATTTCAATCACTAACATTTACAATTTGAGACTATTAAGTAATTGCAACAAATTACTGAAAGACATTTCGGTATGGACGGATTTTTAACTAACACTAAATTTTACATTTTTCACAGGGTTTGGGCACTTGTTGAAGAAAGATGTAGCGATAAAAAACTAAAGTATTTGAGCCGAGCTAGAATTTCTAGAAATCAAATTTCTGGCCTGCAACAGCCAAGATGACAAAACTAAAAATAATTCAAACAAAATCTGTTCTCATTTTAATGAATTAATTTTTTAAATCAATAGTTACTCATCTAGGTCTCTCTCAATGGTTACTTACTAGCAAAAGTAAATCTGGATAAGTAAAGATAACATTTTCACTCTGAAAAGATTATTTGAAAAAGAAATAAACCTAAAAAAATATTTTTAATCATTAAGGAATAAATAAGCTAATTCATTGTAAATGGAAATTTCGAAGTTATTTTCAGAAAAGTATCTGGCAATGGTATGGAAATGCTTCCATTAGAAATACACTGGTGTGCAAAACTTAAGCAACAATGCAAATTTTAAGCAGATAGCCATGAAATTGCAGAAAAGGAGTTCTTGAGATCAGTACAATGAACACGTAATTCAAGAGAAAGGTCATGCGTATGCAAATATCAGGAACAAAACGTCACAGGTGACGTGAGCGTACGCAAAACACGTGCGGAAGGCGGGCGCAGCTCAAAACTACAATAAAAGGAAGGACGGAGACGCAATTAAAGACATTCGCTGCAAGTGCACGTGAGTTAATTCGTGAAATATGGCTAGCAGAAATCGCCTGAACGATTTCACACGTTGAAGAATGATCGGAAAGCTGGAGGAGGGGCGTAGTGTGACCAGTGTAGCTGAAGAGTTCGGAATCAACAAAAGTGTCATTTCGTGCGCTTGGAAAGCTTCCAAACCACAGGTACAGCTGTGAGAAAGGTTGGTGGGGGCCGCCTCAGGAAAACAACTGCAGTGTATGACCGACATATCGTCCTGCAGGCGAAAAGAACCCGAAACCAGTCAGCAAGCGCCATTGCTCAGCAACTGTATGCAGCAACGGGGCGACAAGTGGCGCGTTTTACTGTGTCCAGACGTCCTGGAAAGTGAAGATATCCCTCGAATGGATTGGCCGGCGTGCTCCCCTGATTTAAATCCGATAGAACATGTGTGGGATGCTTTGGGGAGACGCTTTGCGGTACGATTCCATCCTCCTGGGAACACCCGACAACTTAAACAGATGCTGATTGAGGAATGGGCTCTCTTACCTCAAGAACTGTTGGACAATCTGGTGCTGAGTATGGGGAGACGGTGCGAAGCAACCATTGCAGTAAGGGGAAGGCATATCCCATACTAAAGAACATCTGCTTGCTGTTCTTCCTCTTGGACAGACAATCATGTGTAACGATACTATGAGTTCAATAAAGCCTTTTTTTTTCCTTTTTTTTTTTTTTTTTGATTCCATGCTGTATGCATTGTATTCATTTCTGCGCAACTATGCTTTCGTCATTCTTTCAGAACAAAATGCTGTATCTCATTTCTGAATTTCATGTCTCTCAGATGATTTCTCGTGAAGTTATGGCAAAAAACATATCTGTTGCTTAAGTTTTGCACACCAGTGTATATGCACTGGTAAGTTAAAGTGAATATTACATTTAGCAAGCAAAACAAATGTTTATCATAATATAGAAATTAAAAAAGAAATTATTGGTTAGAAATTCATAATGATAGGATCAAACATATAAGACGGTTATATTGCTATATACATGTTATATTTCTTTCTATCTTCCAATAATATTATTAATATTATTTTTCACCTATTAGTAGAGTTTTTTTAATATTTTGTCTTCATTATATCAAGGTGTGTAATTAGAAGACAGATTTACCAGACAATTTACAGGATATTTTAATGGTAACCCTCTAATGATGTCAAGGGACTATTAATTTTACAAATTAGATTCATTCAAATAATAATTACAATAAATATGAGACTGTTTAAATAATAAGGCTCTAATTTTTATCTCAATTTGAGATAAATTTTTTATCTCAATTTTTAGGGGGAGATGAAGTCGTTAGCCTAAAAATTATGCCTAAAACTCTACGCATATAAATTAACTACAACTAATTTTCTCGGTATATCAGCCAGTCGCTACAGGAAGCTAATCATTTTATAATTTTTTCGACATATCAGCTGGTCTCTAAAGGAGTTAAGTTCATATTATAATTTTCTCGATATATCTGTTGGCCGCTAAAGGAGGCTAATCATTTTATATATAGTTTAAGATTCTGGAGTGTTCTCCCTTCGACTTTCTAGTATGATTCCACAGTATGGCACTTATTGCGAGTTAGTGAAAAAAATCGCGTATGCATTTTTGGACTTGTTCCTTTATAGATTGGATCCAAAATTTGATAAAAAAAATCTACAATTTAATATGAAACTCATCATACAAAATATCATTTAGATAGCTTACTTCATCTTTGAGACATCGAGTATATGCACATAAATAAACAGACTAATAAACGGTCAACCCAAAGACTATTTCTTTCAAAATTTGATGTTGATTGACAATTCGAATGGTAAAAATGTAAGCCAAATTTCATCCATTCAGATCATTGCGTTTTTAAGTTATCATGTTCGCATTTGTGCGGATGGATGGAAGAAAGGTTTTTCTTTCACGGATTTCGCCCAAAATTTGATAAAAATGAAGTCTATAACAGTAATTAAGTTTATCCTTAGTGCAAACTGAAAACTGCGAGTCGAATTCCAACCGTATCATTTTTATTTTTGAACTAACAAATCAGTGAAATATGGACATAATTTTGTAAAGTATTAGTTTGATTTTAGGAAAATTTCCGAACATTTCGAGATTAATTTTTTTTTATTCATTGATTTACCGATGATAATACTCCTCTTTTATGCATCGTATATATGAAAACGATATTTAATTTTTGAAATTATGAATAATTTTTAGAAAGACATTTATAAAATATGTAAGTAGCAGAACATTGATAACGATTTAAATAAACATTTAAAAAATTATATATATTGTTATTCAATTTGGATACATAGAAATAGTGTAATGATAGTGTAATGATACTAAAGAGTGTAATGATAAATTATAAATACATTATATTAACAATAAGTACGTTATATAACATGTTATTGTACAACATCTTCATCGTTTTAGACAATAATACGATAATTGCAACAGATGCAAATAAATTTTCAATAAGTTTGGAATTGTTCAAAATCAGCAAACCTACGTTGCAATACTGTTTGTTCTTAAAACAAAATGTCAAATTATTGGAAGTAAACAAGATATTCACTCTTATCGAAGCATAATTGCTAATTTTTAAACCATTAGGGATAGTAGTACCCCTAATGAGAAAAATACACTGAAAGACGTAAAACCAAAATTACTTCAGATTATTTGAGACAAAAAGTGTGCTTCTAAAATAATTATAGTTCTTTAGAGTAATTAATACAAAAAAATCCAGTTATATTTAGATAGAGCCTTATTAATCATATTTGACAAAACATTTGCGACGTACCATCATTTTAAAGTATAAAAAAAACATCTTTTCTATAATAAAATGACTAGCTACTATCTATATTAATAAAATAATTTTCATGCATTCAGATTTTAAGCAAAAAGTGTTCCAATTTTATTTTATTTTTTTATTTTTTTTTTGCGATCAAAATTGACTGAGTTATGAAGTTTTGATTACTTTAAACCTATTAATGGTCACCTCGAGAATGCACGGCTTTAATTGGTGGATTTTCTTCCAGGCATCTATTGAAGTGGTCTGAAATCGTCTAAAATAGTGATATCCAAAATATCAGGTTTTAACTGCAGAAATCAGGGATATTTTTTGTTTAAAATGTTAACTGTGAAGAATATTTTACTAATTAAAAATAGTTTAATCAAGGGGATTGTAGAAAACTCAGACATTGTAACGTTTTTAGAAGCCTACTTATTGAACTAATAACATCAAATATGACTCTGCGACATTTAGAGAGTTTTCCCGCTGAAAGTATATACCTCTCTAAATATTTAAAAATTAGTGATTGATGAAAATGGATACTCTACATAAAAACAAATGTTTCTATTAATCATAAGACACTTAATAAGATACACATTTTTTGCATTTTATTTTATTTTTTTTACTTAATGAATAATGAGTTCTATCTCTGTTTTAGAGAAATTGCTCTTTCATCTTTTTCTAAGACAATCGAGTAACGTCTTTTTTACTGCATTTTGTTTCTTATCTAATTCCATTTCAAAAAAAAAATATTACGGTTGCACAATATTCGAAATCTTTCCACAGTAGAAAAATAATTCGAGATTAAATAAAACAACATATTAAATCTTTCTTTAAAGCCGGATAGACTGGTATTCTAAACATCATTACACCCCAATGACCTAGAAATGAAACAAAGTATACCGGAATCAAGACTAAATTTATTAAATGAACCCTATAATCCGATTACTAAACGTGCTTTGCTGATCCATTTAACGAAACATAAGAAGTCTGGAAGAACATAGTCGCATCCTTTTTTAGTTATCATTTTGGCTTTCATGTAATAAATCTGATTAAAATCCTTTTACATTTTTTCGCAACTAATTCCGGCCAATTCTAGACATGTGATATAGCGCCATCTGTCGAAAAGTTAGGAAATCATTCATTATCAATATCACGATGAATCAATATGGTTATTCTAATACAAACGCCTTTACAATCCATTGCAAATAGAACGAAAAGTAGCAAATAGGAGAAAAAATTTATATAGTTTTCAATGATTAAATGTTCCTTTGACCTTCAAAAGCCAAAAAGTTCCCAACACTTAAAAGAAGGAATCTTCCATTCTCACTTTCCTCCAGAAAATTCGAAAAAATCAAACCGTAAAACGGTTATATTTTGCTTATAAAAAAAATTACAATTATAAGTTTTTGTAAATATTGGTAATTAGTTATTCCATAAGTTATTAATTAGATTAAGCTTACATCTGGTATAGTTTTCCTGTAATAATATATTTAATAAAAAATATCAGTAAAATATGGCCTTTTTCCGATGTTGTTTTATTATCATGTGAGAACTTGATGTTTTGGTTAGGGGTTTTTGAAACTCTATATCGTGTAGGCAATGAATATTGAAGCTCGAAATGGCATGGGCAATAAATAATGCATAAATGGCAATTTTCATCATCTTTTAATCGCATATATTTTTAATCTGCTTTTACCAGTATTGCATTATTATTATGTAGGCTTCTTTGAAAGCAGATGCGTTTCTAAAAGGTTGACGTAAAACTATGTCATCGTAGTTGTTATTTCATCTGAAAATCGGTCGAGCTCCAAAACTTTGATAACCAGCTAGAAAAATTGAAAATGAAAGTTTAAAAAAATTTTATATATATATATATATATATATATATATATATATATAGAGAGAGAGAGAGAGAGAGAGAGAGAGAAAGTCTCATGATTGTTTCAAACCGGTTTAAACTGGTCAATGACTTAAATTAATTAAGACAAATAATGACTTAAAAAATAATAATGTTCTCGGATGATAACTTGAAATTTACAATCGTAGATTTCATTTTAATTTTTTTTTATTCTTCTTATTCTTATTTTGTAAATGCGTCAAATAAAAATTTTAGAGAGCTTTCAAATTTGAAATATAAAAAAAATACAATGTAATTAAATATTTAAAATTTCGTGCTTTTCGTGTTTTGTTTTACAATGACGCTGTCAAAAGACTATGCGATCTAACCTTTTTATTTCTTCCTTGTACAAGTAATATGGAAGAAATATTGTAATCATTAAACAATTCAAATTCAAGGTTTTGAAGAATCTCCATGTTTTTGGCCTCCCATCGAAAAACACATTTTTGCATTGTGTCTCTCTGTGTGTCTGTCTGTAAATGCGATAACTCTAAAACGTTTTGGCTAGGGTGTTGAAATTTATGTAGGAGGATACGACCAATTTTTTAAATTTCTATCAAATTTTGAACGAAATTCGTTCTTATTAAGTCTGTCTGGTTGTTCGATTATAAACGCATTCGATAACAGCAAAACTCAAAGAGTTAGGTAAATAAAATTTGATACACAGGTTTAGTATCTAAAATATAACTCTTATCAAATTTTGAACCAAATCTGTAAAAAGGTTGATCGCCTATCGATCTATATTTTTGTACGCATATAAACACCATAACTTAAAAACGGAGTGACTTAAATCAATGAAATTTGGTATGTTACCGTGTGACTACAACTGTAGTTCGTGTTAAATTCTGATTTCATTCGATAGGCAAAAAGGCATTTAACCCTTTAAAGGGCCATTTTTTCCTAGTCATATTATGTTAAAATATTTTTAGACTTGAAATTAGAATAAGAAAAGGGATCCATTTAGCTTATTAGATAAATTTAATTTGATTAATTAAATAATTTGGTTAATTAATAATTAAGTGAGAAACCAAGACACATTATTTTGTGTGAGATAAAGAACTGAAGCATCTAAGTTTCTGTCTTTCTAAAAAAATTTGTCAGAACTTATACCAACCTACATAATTTCATATAAAGATCGATAAATTTGCACGGCCTTAGAAAGGGTGAAAACACATTTTTATTCAGTAAATTCAGTTAAAGTCTTAGACTTACATCAAAGATCTATATTTCGTAATTATTGTTCACTAATTCCATGTAAGGTATTTGCGGCCTTATTTTTGTCCATAATTTCATGCGGGGGGGGGGGGGGGGTAGACCTTAATTGGAGATTATGTTAAAAAAAAATTTCGGAAAACCACTTTTATTGGTGGGTGTTTGTTTGTTTTTTCGTCTATTTCATTTTGAGAGAAAAGACAGTTAGAGAGTTGAAAATCAAAGTTTTCTAAAAACCTATTAGTATATAACCTTCTGTAAATGTAATGTTTTAAACATAGTTTTAAATTTTTTTTTTATTTCACATATGTTCTGCCACATATTTGACCTTATTTAACCACTCATCCACATATTTTTTTAGACTTCGAATTAGACAGTTAAATAATTATTTTAAGCACTTAAATGAAAAAATAGCATAGAAAATTAACATGTTTTCTGGTATTATTTACATGAAATATATAATTACAGGAAAACTATGCCATATATAAGCTTTAATTTAAACATATAAAATAATTAATTACCTATATTTATTAAAAATCATAGTTGTAATATATTTTATAAACAAGATAGCATCGTTTTACGGTATGACTTTTTAAAATTTTGCAGAGGGGAGGATATGAAAAGAGCTCCCAGCCCCCTCCTTTCTCTGAGATGGGAACTTTTTGATTCTTTTTATTCTTTTTCTCCTTATCTGAGGGACAAAGGAGTATTTGTCAAAAATTTATAAACTATAAAAAAAATTCTTCTACTTAACTTAATTGCAATGGACTATTAGGCTTAATATTCATTTACATAATCGCAAATACAACTATGTAATAAAATTATGTTTCTTATGAATATTCCCCGAAAATAAAGCATCGAATGCGGAATCTGACGTTGCCCTCAGATTCCGCATTCGAGGGAATCCATTAGAAAATGCCGTCGATTCATAGTTAATCTTAATACATTTTGAAGATTTATATAAAACTGCAAACAATTACACCACTTATAAAATAACGTAGTACATATTCTAATATGACGCAGTGAATGCAAGATTGAAACAAGTATGATCAGATAGTAAATATCTACTATTAATAAAGATGTGTCTGGGTTTCTGTGGATGTCGGCGCTAAATAAGTCAGATTATTTGGCCTAGATCTACCGAACTTGGAACACATTTATTTTAGAGTGGAAATATATACTTCAGGGCGATTTATTTAAATCAAAATTTTAATTAATCGAAAATTATGTAACATTTTGGTGAGGGTTCGTGATAACATCCGAAAATATTACAACTCAAAAATTATTTTCATATCATCTTAAAATTTAAAATATTATCTTTACAATTATATTCAAATTATTGCCATATTATTTTTTTATATATCTAATTAGTTTTAGAAGGACATTTCCTGCATATTTTTACTGTATATTTCATTGTTCAAGTGAAACTGAAATCGCTGTCATTGTTCCTATTAATATTTCATCCCGGATTCTTTTCCGTGAAGATCAACACATGATTATCACATAGAACATAAAGGAATGCCAAAGCACATGTTAATAAGCGCACATTTGTCAAATGTCTGTACTAATAATACTTCCGGAAGATGTGATTGTTTGTTGACTAGATAATTTGCCAAGATCTACCAAATTTGACATAAGTATACTTTGGAGAGCAAAAATCTGCACTTTAAAGAAAGTTTTTTTAAAAAAATTTTTTAATTAGAATTGTAATTACTTTAAAAAAATTGAGATTTTAGTATTTTCGAAAACATCTCGTTTTGTTTCGTTCATGAGAGCTGAAAAAAGATATTGTTTATTTTTTACACAGTTTACATAGGGAATCAGAAAGTGAAAAAAAAAAAAAAAACACTGTCAAGAAAGATGGCGTGCAATAAGAAGACAGACTACACACAGTTACACTTTAAATACACAGTGACATAATGGAATTTAACTCTATTAGCAGGTTCTAGTACACAATAAAACACAATGTCTTTCACAATTTGAAATATAAAAATTCTTTGTTAAGGAAATCTTGAATAGTATATTATGCATAAAATATTTAATTGAAATCAATCTCAACCAGTATTTCTGGTTAACCGACTAGTCACCATAGGCGATTAATATAAATAATTTTCATGTGAGGAATGCTTTTATGTCAGTTGTTATAATGCTCATAAATTCTCTTATCTTTTGCAATTTTATTTTTAATTAAAATGGGATTATCAATTGGGCCGAACGATTTTAGCATGTTTAATATAAATATTTCTAATGCAAATAAACAAAGATTAATGTAAGTCAACAATGTTTAAAAACTTCAGCAAAAAAAAAAGTTCAAAAATTATTTCAGTTACCGAACGATTTATTCTTAACATTATCAACAGTAATTTCTTAATATTCAATGAGCTCCCAATTCAAATAAGTGCATTTCATGTTTATTTCGGGAATATAAGTCGATTTCATTATATGAAACTTTACTTCTAGAAAAGTATTATAGTCAATCACTGATTAAGATTTTTCAGGACCTTTGATGATGAAATTATTTCAATACTGAAACAGAAATCTATAAAATGTTAGTTGGTTCCCGACTGCAAAACTACGTCTGGTTGCAGTCCTTTGTCATCATCGTCTTCTAACACCATAATTTTATATTCTCCACTAATTATCGAACTTGGAAAAAAAAAGAGCTTCAAAGCTATTATACACACGTTGAATGTAATTTGGGGGGGGGGAATTTAGATAATTAGATCCCAAGAGACGATAACAAACAAAATAGTTCATTAAAATTTGAAATAAAAGTAATGCTTTTAAAATATTTATTTTTCCGCTGAATCACCTTAAGTTTTCCTTAATGGAATAGAACTTCTTTGTTCGCAGTAATATTCTTTGAGAATCTGCTATTTTATTTTATCAACACGAAGTCTGCGTTTGGAAAATAATGCTTTCATGTAATACCTTAACTCATACAAAGCATTGTGAAACTAGAAAAAAGTAAAAGTTATCTAATCAATAATATAATCGATTTTTACAAGCAACTGCGACTTCATTTTTTAAAGAATCAACAATAGAGACCTTCCCAATATTTTTTAGCGTATTCTTTAATAAAAGTGCCACCACCCCTTCTTTCCGATGAAACTTATAAACATTCATGAATTTCACACAAGTTTGTGAATATTACACATGATTAGATTTTTATATTCAAAACCCAGCACATGAATGTTTTATGCTTTGAAAGATAGTAAAGAAAAACGAATATGACTTTTGAGTGCCTTTTTTTTTCGACCGATTGATTTCAGAATTTAACACAGAATAGATATTTTAATAAAGATACCATTAATCTAAACGATCTATAACTAAGTCCCGCGTTTTTGAATCAACATACATACTAATATGTCGGCAAAAATTTGACGGATTTGGTTCAAAGTTTGATATGGATCTATACTTTCCGTGATAAAACTGTATATCAAATTTCATCTATCTAGCTCTTTGCATTTAATAATCGTTTTCAAATGCTTCAGATTTGTTTCGTCAAAAAGTTGATGTAAAATCTACAAAATTGTGTTCAATTCATATACCAAGTTTCATTTTCTAGATCAAAGCGTTTTTGAGTTATCGTATTTATAGACAGACAGAGACACATAATTCAAAAATTTGCTGTTCGAATTCAGAGCTGTTTCAAATGGGGATATTGGTCAAAATCTCGAATTCGAATTTTGTGACGGTTGCAATGCATTTTCTTTGTATACTTTGTATGCAAGAAAGTAAAAACAGTAAATCTTTGATGAATTTTATTTTAAAACTAGCCGCCTTTGTCGACCAGCCGGTTCGCTAGTATAACTGCTCGCTACAATTTTCAATTAAATATTTTAAGTAACTGGTCTCTTAAAGGATTCTCAAACAAAACATTTTTAATATTCTAATTTTGATAGTCATAAAAAACTTATACTGTTTAGATCATTTCGTTCAATTTACTACATATATTTTGCTAATTTGTTGTTATTTCCGGCAAAACGTCAACTTTAATTTAAAATGTAAATGATGAAATTGCAATTAATATTAAGATATTTTTTAATAAAACCAAGCGTTTTATTTTATTTATCATCTTTATTGTTATTTATTTATTATTATTATTATTGAATGTGAGTATTGCAAACAGAATCGCTCGGTATTTAAGTCTTATGTTAACTACAAAATATTTTTCATAATTTATGTAATATCTCAAACAATAATTCAACAAAAATTTCTGAGATTCAGCATAAAATTCAGTTTTTAGTTTTTCTTTCAAAAGGATTAAAATGAAATTAATAATAATATTATGTTCCTGCCTATAAATATATTTCAAAAATTATGAAGTCCAAATTTAATACAGTAAAGTATCATATTCTGTGAAATATTCTGGACACACCAAATTTTAAATAAATGAATGAATGTTTCTATTTTCCACGATCAACTAAGACTTATTTATGAAGTTTTAAATGTTAAAAATTTAGAAAAACTCAACATTTTCATAATCTTAGGCCAATTAATCTTGAGAAATCTGCGCGCTGATTGGCGTATTTTCTTTGAAGCGATCGATGGAAAATCTAAAATTATCCTTTTTTTATTGAATAGTGATATTCAAATTTTCATAAATCAGTCAGTTTAAGTGATTGGAAATTACCTGTTAAAAGTCAGTGATTTAGTTAATTGGAAATTAACTCTATGACCACCATAAAATCTGTGCTTTCTCTTGTGGTGTATGCATTCTCCTTAATATCCGCTCGAATAAAACATCACATACAAAAGTACTACATAGAACAAACACATAAAAAGTAAACATAACATTTCAATAGTTGCCAAAAACAAAAGAGAGAAAAATGCAATTAATAAGCAGACGATATTTAGAAAAGTACAAATATTTAGACTGGAAAATGAAATTATCTAAAATTAACTACACGCGCAGACGATATTTACAAAAGTCAAAATATTCAAACCTGAAAAGGAAAATATATGAGTTATTCCATCAATAAATGCCATAAGTTTGTTTATATCTTCATTATTTTATGAGTCATTAAACATCAAAATGGGTCCGAAACTAAATAAACATCTTGTATAGAGAGTGTAAAAGATCATAAAATAATTTTTCTTGAATTTATTTTTTAGAAAAAATAATATTTCATATTTGTTTCATTTCCTACAAACACGTGCCGAAAATTATATTTTTGCAGATTTCATTTCCAAAAAGATTTAATTTATTTTTAATTGGAGCTTTAATCAATGTGATGGCAACACTTTGAAAAAGCTAATTTTTTCCTATGAATGCGAAACGTGCTCGTGCAGCTTAAGTTTTATTTTTATTTTGTACGAAAAAAATTGTTGAAAAATATAGTTAAAATATTTATTTAAAAATTCATTAAAATAGAAATTTAATTTTAAGGTTAAATCATTGGTATCCTTTAAAAGATAAATTTTTGATCTTTAACTTCATGTAAAAATCTTTTTTGTGCGGTAATATTTTCGGAAGTTATAGCAGAAACATGCCAAAATTTCGCTTAATTTTTAAATAAATAGAATTCTAATTAAAAATTCGAAAAAAAAATAACCCTGAGGTGCACATTCCCGGCCTCCAAGGTATACACGTGTCAAATTTGGTAACTGTAGGGTAAATGGTATGGCCTGTAGAGCGCCAACACACACACACACACACATTGAGCTTTATTATAAGTATAGATCAATATAATATTAGATCTAAAAGTTTGGTATAGAAATTGCTTATTAAAAATCATTTATCGGGCTTGGCGAGATTATGAATTCTTACTTTCGCATACGCACGAACAGGCAGACCAATAGATAGTCAAATCATTGATGAATTTTATTCAAAATTAGAAACAGATCAGTAAATTCTAGTAATAAAATCATATGCATATTTCATTTGTCTAGCTGATTGGGTTTTTGAATTATCGTCTTCTCGTGCACACAGAAAGAGACTTTTAAACAATTATTGTTCACAATTTACATAGACCTACAGATTGAATGTAAAGATTACAAACTAAATATTGTTTGTTCAACTTGTTCTATTTCGAATTAACACATTACAGACCAACAAATAACGAACTCAAAGCATAATCGAACAGAATGGAAATAATTACATTCAAGAATTCATAAACGCCTGTAGATTTGTTGTATATATATGCTGAAATTCATTCATTAATAATTAAACAGATTGTTTATAATTGACACGAAAGAAGATGTACACGGAGAATTCAATTATAAACTGCATAAACAATTATAATCTCTTTTATTTAAGAGCCAACGACGAGTGTCCTTCGAAGAAGAGATCGTCAAGTTCGGACGTGAAATATACACTTTCAATCCGAGTCTAAAGGCCCTCATCAGCACAAACACAACATCTCGTTCTATCCGTTCGGAATCTCTCATTTTAATGAAGGCAAGTAAGTCAGCCAAATAACACTTCTAATTTTTCTCTTAATTTTAAATACAGAGATTATAGTAACTGATAAAATATTTTCTAAAGCAACAATTTTAAAACAAATTTGTCCCAAGATTATAAAAACCTACAATATTGCAAATTATGAGTCTAGGTACCGTTTGCTAAATTTATTTGTTGAGTCATTCAGTTTTTTTTATATAGACTTTATCATATTTATTTCCTATTTGTATAGATACGATACATCTATAAAATAAATTGGATTTATCTACAATCTTAGAATTAAATATTTTCAATCCATTTAAACAGAATTTTAATATCTGATTTATTTCTCATGCCTGTCGAGATTGAATATTTAAAACATTTATTGTATTAAACAGTTGTTCAAGCAATTCTTTAGATTTAGTTCCAATTTCATTTCGAACGAGAAATATCCTTTCTGAGCTGTTAAAACGTTGCTACTCCCACTTATGTCCTCTTCTTTGCTTTGATATATATTGAAATGAAGACTCGTTCCTTTTCTTTAAACTGGCCATGGCTCGAACTCGGACAATAGTACCTGACAACTGCATTTAAGACTGTGTGTGTGTGTGTGTGTGTGTGTGTGTGTGTGTGTGTGTGTGT
>JAPMOR010028099.1:153630-168498 GCA_026543865.1 Argiope aurantia
TGTGTGTGTGTGTGTGTGTGTGTGTGTGTGTGTGTGTGTGTGTGTGTGTGTGTGTGTGTGTGTGTGTGTGTGTGTGTGTGTGTGTGTGTGTGTGTGTGTGTGTGTGTGTGTGTTTAATATATATACAAATATGAATTAGGACAATTAAGAACGAAAGGTTTTATTATAATCACGAAATCGAATTTTCGACCATTATAAGATTTTCTTTCTGTTTAAATTCCTATATAAAAAAGTAAAAAAAAAATCTCCATCGTTAAAAATTATTTAAGTTCAAAAAGGTTAAATAAAACAATCTTATTATAACTCAAATTTTATTATAACTCTGTCTTATTTCCCCACAAAAGAAGTGTCAACTTGTATAAATAGCAGTCAACGAAAGAGGAAAAAAACCGACTGTTTAGGAGGAAGTGCATAAGAAACCGGTACAAAAGGGCTGATGTTGCTTTCCGTTTTGTGCGAGGGGTAACATCATCTGACCCTAGGTCACTTTCTCGCTGGGTATGTGGGTCAACAAACTGGTCTAGTCAGACCAAAAATACAGCCATCAAGTTCAGAACGGCGGATGGTATTCAGACACGAGTGAAAGTATGGAGAATGTGGTCCAACGTTTTCCATGTGTGGGCCGCTCTCAGCACTTCGTCTGCAACAACCGAAAGAGAAACAACATCAAAAAGTGGTTGCTTCTCTCTGCTTGTTTGGCTTGTCTCTTGTTTGGGATCAAGAGGATATGGTTCACCAGCGCCATCTATGAAGAAGATGCGAAACTAGTAGAGATGAAGTATAATATAGGTAAGTCGGAATATAATTTTCAGTTGAAGATTTTATTTCCGATATGCCATATACTTCAAAATATAATTTTTTTTTCTTTTACTTTTCTTCATTTTGGGCAACATAAATGAATTTTTTCTATGATTTTATTATATTCATTTTTTATCGTTAAATAAAACGTAGCCGAATTGTGCAATCTTTTTTTACCAAAATGCACAACATTTATCGTAAAAGTTAGAATTACAAACTAATCTATGAGAAATACATCATAAGATAACATCATTTTTTTATTTTAGTTACATTTTCTTTTTTGTATTGTTGACATCATTTTGCAATGAGAACCATGTGTCCATGTAATAGAGTATCATTTTGAAATTAGATCTTTTTCGCCTCCACATCATAATTTAAAACAAAAATCTAATTTATAAAAAAAACAGTAAGAATAAAGAAAGATAAAAGTAATAATGTTGGTATTCCATGGGAATATGGAGAATATGATATCGTTTCAAATATTATTGATACATATTTTAGAATCTAACTATGTCCCTAGCGGAATTTATATTGGGACATTAATCTGATAATTAGAAATTCTATATTAAGGTATCCGACTAGGATAAAAGCATAAATTTAAATAAAAATTCGTTTTTTTTTTTTGTAGTTTCAAAAAAAAAGTACTTTTTTCTGTTTTCAGTGATACCTTTATTTTGTCTCTATGTCAATTAGCAGCGAAATTACAACAAACTATTGGCACGTAAGTGATGCTTATTTATAAGCATGTAAAACCTTTAAATGTATTTTTTGAAGAACGAGTTTCTTCTTTATTTTACTGTACGAGTACCGCCATATCTCAAAAAACAATCAAGATATCTTAATGAAATTTATAATTACTGTTTGGTTTGTTAAGCAATGTAATGAAATGTGGATTTGGTGGATTCATGATTGTTTAATACAAATGTTGAAAAAATTCCGAAGTCTCATAGATATTTTCATATATTATACCCAAAAATTTTATTTTTGAATATAGTTCTTAAATAATAGTTAGTTACATTCGTAATGTAATGTTGCAAAGAAAAATGAGAAACTGTAACAATTTTTTTCTCTAAAACAATCCTAGCGTTTGTAAATAAATGCTAAAATTTACATCAAAATATGTTATTTCTTGAAATACTAGATATATATTTAAATAATTTCACTTCTATTTATCATTTTATCTTTATATTAATAAAAAAACATCATATAAACATTAAAATATTTAGTAAAGAATCTATTTCGAACCTAGTCAGATACCTAAGAAACTGTTTATCGATAAATTATATAATTATAAATCCCCAATCTTCTGCTAATAAATATTAAATTTTGTTAATAAGATTTTTTGCAAAATTCTAGATAAATAAGTTTTTTATGCTATCCTGGAAAAGATTTTAATCATGCCGCATTATATTGTGCAAAATCGTTTGGTTTATGTTAAATATTTGGCTGCTTCAAATTATCTAAGAATTTTAGGTCCATATTCGATAAAAAAAATAACTTTAAAATGCGATCATGTATTCTATGACAATAAGAACATGAATTTAAAAGCTTTATGAGTGTCTATATTTATATCGGGTTTTTTATTCATGTTTATTGTTTCCTTCTGCATGGGTTGTTTAATATGCCCTGCATTTGAATTAAATATTTTATTTTTGGTGTAATATTACTTTTATACTGTAACAGAATCAATTCATGCTCATGTGAAACACATAAAATGATTTTCATCAATTTAATTTTGGTGCTCAATGCGTATCTTGAAAAAAAAAGAAAGAAAGAAGACCTTATTACTGCATAGAGTAAGAAAATCTGCTCTGACTTAGATATAAAATTAATTGCACAGTCAAATTTGCCAAATGTTTCAATAAAGATGATGATAATTTTCTATTTATGAACCTGCATTAAAAGAGTTTCCCAACATACTATCTTTTCGGCAGCAAATGAGAAATAAAATGTTCTGTAAGCGTTCGCATGTTTATACTCTGACTCAGCATGCATTGATAGCATTGAGATTTATGCCTAGAATAAACAATAATTATGTAACTAATCATATAGAAGAAAATAAAATGTCTTATTGGAATTATTTAGTTCGTTCCATATTCTCCATTATTTAGTTTCTTATCTTCATTTTTTAAATCAGAATACAGAAAATTTCAAAACACTAGAGATGAAGAATAATGAAAGGAACAATTTCCCATTATTGAACAAAATCTTCCAAATCAAGGTTGTATGCGATCAATACCTATGATCAAGACAAAATATATAAATAGTATGTACACAATAAAAAAATTCTTAACAATAAAGGCTTATAATCAAGACGACAAAATATGTAAATAAAATGCACACACTAAAAAAAATGCTGAAAAAAAAAAGCTTATGATCAAGACGACAAAATATATAAATAGTATGCCCACACAAAAAATGCTGAACTAAAAAGACTTATGATCAAGACGACAAAATATATAAATGTTATGAACAAAAAAATATTAAACTATTTTTACCTTTCTAATATTTTTAATAATTAATCAAGTTCTAGTAAAACTACATTTTATTAATGCATAAGTGGGAAAGTGTTTAAGTCTGAAATGCGTATTTCCTAGAAAACTTAAATGTTCTAGATACACGGGGTGTCTCAAAACCCTTGACCGTGGCTTTTATTTCTTAAATATTGATCATAGACATATACTGTAAGTTACAATGTTGCGTAAAAAAAGGTGTAAAATTTTAGGAAATCGATTAAAATTTTCAGGGGATTAAACTTTTAAAAAATACAAAATTTAAATATTTACACGAACCACGTACAAAAAAAGTTCCCAGTGAGTAAAATGTGCCCCATCCTCTAATAAGGTCATGTACAAAATTTCTGCAATTTATCACAAAAAGTCTCAAAGATATGAAGCTAAATAAATGCTGACTTAAACCACTTTTCGATGCCTGGATATGAATTCGCAAAGCGGAAAATTCATGTCGGATGTTCGTGTTTTAGGGGTCGTACACAAATTAACAAAGAAAGTAGTGATTGAATAAATAAATAATAATTTTGCTATTCATTGGTTCAAAAGTATTAAAAATTTGTAGAAATAGTAACTTAAAGAAAACATTACATAACTTAAAGGAGAGTTTACATAAAGAAAAGATTACATAAGGAAATATTATTTAAAGGAAAAATTGCATAAGTTTTTTTACAAGTTCATTGATTGTGCTATTTTTAAATTCATGATATAAAATTTTAAAGTATTTTTTCAGGAAGAATATATTTTAAAATTTGTATTTAAAACTAAAGATATGAAGCATATTTTATTTCCTTATGATGCATTCCTGCGTTCGTCAACTGCACTGAAGCTGTAAACATTTGTATTTTAATTTGTGATTGACCCTTCACCAAATTTGTTTTAACATATTTTTGAGAATTTTCATGATAAAATTCTGAAATTTTGTTCATGACCTTATTAAAGGATGGGGCACATTTTACTCACTGGAAATTTCTTTGTACGGGGTCCCTTAAAATTTTAAAAAAATTAAAAATTAAAAATTAAAATTTTGTGTTTTTTAAAGTTTAATCCCCTGAAAATTTTAATCAATTTCCTAACATTTTGCACCTTTTTTTACACAACTTTGTAATTTACAGTATATGTCTATAATCAGTATTTAAGGAATAAAAGCCGCTGTCATCCTGCATTGTAAACATGAATGTTGTATTTCTTTCCATTTTTTTTAAATATTAGCCATCTTTCGGGACCAGCTGATTCATTGAGAATATTAGTTACACGTAATTTCCATTAAACTTCTTATATATAACTTAGTATTCATGATTTTGTTACCAATATCATGAATGTCTAGTTATGATGATTACAACGATTATTACAACAATGATCAAATGCTTATAAATGCAAGCATCTAATCGTCACAGATATTAATGCCGTGTTGTTTAACAGCTGACACATGTCCTGATTTCACATGTCTTCATGAACCTTCTGAATGAAGTAAAGTTGCATGACATATTAACATTAAAATATTAAGTGTCTCGGAAATCTATTTCAAACTGCACATTGACTTTAATTGACTTCATATAATTGACACATTGACTTTAATATAATTTTAGTTTTTGATTACTTAAATAAACTGTGCAGATTAGAAACATAATCTTTCTTCCTTGACTTTTAATAACGGAAGAAAATTCATGGGATAGAATATGTAATAAGACAATAAAAATAGTGCGAATTTCGTTGTTACAATCAAATTTATTATTGAAAATTGCGCGCAAAAATATTTTGGGGGGTAATTACCAAAATTTAAGAAAAGAATGTACGACTGTAAAGTTGGTATCATAAAAAAGACAACTTTTTGAACAATTCAAAATTTTATAATTTAATTTTGTGCAATGATATTGAGAAATTATCGAGGGAAATTGAGAATATCTCGCTTGATTTTTAATTATTTAAAATTATAATTAAGATTTCAAGGAAATCGTTCAGTGGTATATATTCTTATTCTCCAAGGTATATCTATGCCGAATTTAGTAGCACTAGGTTAAAAAAATGTGCTCGGTCAAAAGCACATCCAGAAAAAAATAAGAACAGAACACAAATAAGAATTTATGCTTGCATATTTATATACAGAAGAAAATTGATCTCTTGTACTATTCGTTTCAGTATCCAAAGACGACCTCTTTTCGACGATTCTACCCCGCTAAAGGGTGAGAGTCGAGAAGATGAGCGAATTTCTGGAATTCTTGACTATGACAAGTGTCATAAGAAATAACACATCGCACCGAAAACTGTCTTATATGAAAATAAAATTGAATACTGTCCACAGCGTAAGAAAAGAAAAACATTTTTTCCCCTTGTTTGATGGAAAGTAAAATACATACCACCACAAGACATTTATCCCTCAACAATGAATTATTAATGCAACGTTTTATTAAAAATTCTAACTTTTATTTTAAACCCATTTCTGGCTTCGGTTGAGTGAGTTTTGTTTAATCCTTTGAGAAAAATAATAACATCGACTTCGAAATTAAGAAGAAAGGCAGATTGTATGATTTGGAAAACAATTTACATTGAAAAACAATATATAAATAAATTTTGCCTTTAAAAGTCTAAAAGAAAATTCCCATTTCTTATCAAAAGTCATGAAACTTTGTAATCATACACAATTCGATTCCCTCTGGCATTAAATAATTGCAATACACTTTGACAATTGCATGGCTCTCTCTTCGGATTTCCGGGTTCACATTACTTTTCTGTTTGCCTAATCATATTCAGCTTTAAGTGTTTTGAAATAAAATCCTTATATATTTTATCCTTTTTTATACTGAATCAATTTTAACAAGTGATTTTAAAAGCAAATGTCATGGATAATTTTAACTGAGTGTTTTATTGGTCGTTAATTTTAAAAACGTGTTTGAATGAAGTGAACTTCTTTTGAATATATAATTTGTTTGCATATTCTTTTCATTATTCTTATTAATTTCATGACTTGTTTTAGGATCTTATGCAGCCTTTTCTTTTTCTTCTTGTAGATGTGAAAACGATTTTCCTTTTGTAACCCACAAGTGTATTTTAATCAATTGTAAAATTTCCAGAAACCTATGGAATAAAATTTTAAAAGATACAGATAAATTAATAATATAACTGTTTTTTAATATGAATTTTGCATATTTGAGCATAAATGAATCTCAGGAAATATTATTTTATCTGTATTGTTATAGCCTTTCTTTTTAATTTGTCTATTTTTGTAAATATTTTTGACCATGCTTTTGGATGTGGTATCTGTAAAAGAACTTGATTTCCGCACCAGCGTGTTACTAGTCTTAAATCCAACCGTTTAGATTGTGTCTATAAAAGCGTAAAATGAAAGTAAAAATTGTGAAATACCTTTCGAAATTAGGTATTGCATGATGCCATTCGCTCAGCAATTCACATTTATTTTCTGTTTTTTTTGTTGTTGTTGTTGTTGTTTGTTTGTTTGTTTAGTTTACAACAATTTTTGTCTATTTTTTACATTGATTTTTTAACACGAATATGCATAGATTTTGAATTATATAAAGTTTCATGTTTACGTTACATCAACGTCGAATTATACACATTAACACAACATTGCTCAACGTAAAATTTCAAATAAAAGATTTTGTTTTAGTGAATTTGTTTGACCGATCAATTGCTGAATAGAATTAACATAAATTTAAATTGATCCACTTTATTACTCTACTTAAGTTTCAAGTAAAATATGTCAATAAAATTTTCTTGTTAAAACGTAAAATTGTTTTATTGTTAAATAGAATATGCATATATTATGCATGTTTCAAGTTAAATTTTATAAAGGAGAAATAATAATAAGCAAAGCAGTAAACCAAATTAACATTAATTAATTAATTATTCAATATGTTAACAGGTGCTTTGAAAGATATTTTTTTTTCTGTTAGAAATGCATATCTACCTCACAAATTTACATATTGCGAAAGAATTATTAAAAGATGCATAAAATAGCATACAATGAAAAGATCTGGAACCTTGTGATAGCATTTGAACCTGTTGATCAACATCATCATGTGTTTCTTTTTTTATTATTTTTAATTAACAATTGGAGTAATGGAATGTCCACACACACACACACGCCCGATTTTTACTTCATTTTTTTCCCTATAAATTTCAGTAGAGCTAAATTTTGATTAAAAACATAATTATAAATTAAGGACCGACGAATTTTAAACAATTATTTAAGTAATCCTTTTTCTTAATTTTTAGCATCCTAGAACTTTATTATATTAGGGTGTCTCAGAAGTTTCTTTCTCATTGCGCTATGAATGGCTTTATCTGGCTCTGCTTGGCAAACATGCAGACTTATCTATTAGCCTTCTATGTCATCGGTTTCAGTCGTCTACAGCTCTATTACACCCCGTGACTACATCTCAAAAAAGTTCTTCTGTCTATTTGTAGGGATTGGAAAGGCTTAATTTTTTGAGCTGCTCCTCAAGGTGAAACAATAAATTCTACGAAATACTGCCATCAACTGAATCAATTGAAAGCTGTCATATCAAAAAAACGGCCAGAATTAATGAACCGACGAGGCGTTGTTTTTCATCGTGACAATGCGAGATCACATATTGCATTAATCGTAAAAGAGAAGCTCTTACAGTTTAATCGGGAGGTTTCACCGCATCCTGCATACTCTCCAGATCTTGCTCCATCTGATTATTACTTATTTCTGTCCTTAAAAAATTCTCTTCGCGATAAGAGCTTTAAATCCACCAGAGAAAAAAAAAGCTCACCTCGAGGATTATTTCTTGCCAAAACGCAACAATTTTGAAAAGAAGGCATAATGAGGCTTTCTGATAGATGAAAGAAGGTAATAGAACAAAAGGGATCTTGTATAAAAAAACAATAATATCTTAAACAGTAGATATTGTGTATTTATTTCATATTAGAAATAGGAAAGAAACTTATGGTGCACCCTAAAATACTGTTTTATTCTCCACTAACCACTTTGATGACCAGCTGGTTTGCCCGTTATATTGATTGTTAATTAATTAAAAGATTAATTTCAATTATATCTTTCATGCAAAACACGATGCCAGTGATTCTGTCAACAAAGTGCTTTTAAACATCAAATCATGATAGACATTAAAGCCGAATAATTTTAATAGCCTTACACATTTTCTTTTCACTTTGTGCATGAAAGTTCGTCATAGATTTGAGTTTCAGGACATTATAGTGTCATTAAGAACTTAAGTATCTTAGTATTCTGTTTCAAACTACACGCTGTCTTTTTTTGGAATGGAATTTCCCTTTCTGATTCCTCAGGACAATACGTAGAATTAGCAAAACTTTTTCTTAAATTTCAACAGTGAAATTAAATCGCACCATTAAATATCTGATCAATTAAGAAAAATGGTTTGAATTTCATTGCAACAATGAAATATATAGTAGAAAATTATGCAAAAAATTATTATTATTGTTATTTGAAATTTACAAAATATCTTGAAAATTTTACATGACAATTAAACTAGTATTATTAAAATTCAAACAAAAATCACAAAGAAATCAGTTCAAGTTGCACATTCACATCCTCCAAAATATATCTGTGCCAAATTTGATTGCTCTAGGTCGAACTGTCTTTTCTACTGAGAGTTAATACATTTGCAGTTACATTTATCTTTTGTTCTCAGTAAAAATATATTATATCCTTATTTATTTACATATGGTTTCTTTTATAGAAAAGGACTTCGAAAGGCTTCTGTATTATGTGCAGCATCCAAAAACCCTGTGTTACACAGCTTTATCACTTGGCGGCAATAAAGACGCCACAAACAGAACGGATGGCGACAAAATTATCTGCCAAGACCAAGCCCCGCCTCTTAGACCACCTTGCCTTGTATATTCTTTTGGGTGAGTTTCCCACTGATTTAAAAGCAATGAGATTTGCATTTAAATCAGCAGGAGTGTTCTTTTCTCAGCTTTCTTATATATTGCCACAATACTTCATTTGCTTGCTTTCCATGAAAGTGAATGATAGTTGTTCTTCAACCGATAATCAGTTTACCAGAGAGTTTTGTTGAGATTTGGTTTATTCACTTTAAATATAAAAAAGTAAATGCAATCACCTCTTTCTACTTTTTACTTTCTTGTATATATAGTATAGAGAAAGTGTGATAATCGTCAAAAAATTCGTACGCGAGATTTTCACGAATCACCACGTTTTAAATCTCCCTGTTCGAAAGCATATTTTTGAAAAATGTCCGTCTGTCTGTCTGCGACAAAGATAATTCGAAAACGCTTTGAGCTAGAGGGTTGAAATTTGGCATACGGTCTTTACATCAAATTTGCAGATTTTTATCAAATTTTGAGTAAATTCTGTTCAGAGGAAGTTCGTCTGTCATCCTGTTCGAATATAAGAAATACGCTAATTACAAAACAAACAGAGCAAAAAATATTAAATTTGATACATAGAGTTAACACCTATAGTCTATATGGCTTTCAAATTTTGAGCCAAACCTAACTACAAGTTGATTACCTGTCGGTTTGTACTTTCAGAAACATGTTAACGCAGTATTTCAAAAACGCAATAACTTAAATATATCAAATTCGGCATGAAATTTTGTGATTACAAGTGCAGTGTGATGTGAAATTTGGTTTTCAATCGGTTGAGAAAAATGTGTCTAAAACACAAATTCGATTTTTGGATACAGTTAACGTAAGCCAGTGGTTTATCACTTAAACTCTCACCAAGAATAACTCGATAGATTCAGAAAAAGTGCTAAATTCACGCCAAAAAATATTTCATCACTGTTGTACCCTAATGTTATGTAAAGCGTTCTCTAGTGTGACACATTTATTAGAGCATGCGAGGAAGCTTTGAGAAGACCTCTCCCGCTGTTTTTATTTATTTTTGTATGTAATTACAGTAATGCTTATATCTTGATTTGTTTCAGTAATGAACAGAAATATTGACACTCCATTATTTCAAACTTCCTAATACTATGAATAAAAAAAATGTTGCTTGCGTTTGGCAAATATCATTCCATTTATAGACGTATAAATTTTCCCATTTCTCATTTCTTTTCTTTGTCATCTAACAGTGATCTATCTATCCATCTCTTTCGTGACGGCGCCAGAAAGTGACAATAATGTAGTTTTATAAATTTTATATACAATATCGCGTTTCTGCCGGCGTGCTGGCCTAGGGGTAGCGCATCTTCCTCGTGAACTAGGCGTTCCGGGTTCGAGTCCTGATTTGGGCTTGGTTGTTCTCTTCCTTGTGTTCTCTCTGTGAGGTGCATGAATGAGCCCCCCCCCCCCCCCTGTAAAATTGGGTTGTGCAAGCGAGTGTGTGTGCAATCTTCATCTGAGCTAGAAGTCATATTTCCACCCTCCGGTGCTCTTTACCCTCAGAAGCTAAAGCGCAAAACTTTGGCTTAAAATAGCAGGGCAAGACAAAATATATATATATTCTTTATGGATACAAATATTAGATGAAAGTGTTTTAACCCGCGACTGATGATTAATGGACATTATATGCCAAGATATATTTCTGCAGTCCCTTACACATTTGCTTTATGTGTTTGTAAAGGGGAAAGCACACCTTAAAGATAGGATTGTATTTCAAGTTATAAACAATTTAATTTTAATATTATTATTTTTTTACTTTGGATTTAAAAAAAATCATTTGACTTTTCTTTGTCCACTCTTTTATTTTGGTTTAAGGATTTTATTTTTCCATTTTATTTTAAAATGTTATTCAAAATAGTAAACAATCATTTGTCTTCTAATGGCCTATAGTTATTAACTAACTTTACATAACTTTTTCCTTAAAAGGTCTAATCTAATCTAAGAAGCCAACCAACCAATGTAATTCAAAATATGCTTTCTAAGTAATTGCTGTTTTACTCTAGGGAAAGATTGGAGAGCAAGAAAATGTGACTCTTGATGGAATTCTTAATATTTATGAAATGCGAGAGTCATGAGAACTTGAGAATTGTGACTTAACACATATTAAGTTCATTTTTTTTAACACAGCATCAAATCACAGTCTTACAAAGAACAACCGGTGTAAATGGTCTCCTTAAAACTTTCTCACGGTGTTGTTGTTTTTTTCTACTATTGCATAAAAATTGCATACCTTTAGTGGCAGCTTGCACAGATTTTAGTTTTCAGGACCCTACATGTGAGAGCTTTGTACTTCCTGGAATTGTAAAGAAAATCGAATGTGCATTTTTTGGATGGATTCTTTCCGATTAATAGAAACCAAAATTTAACAGAAAACTAAATCTAATTTTTCGTATTTTTGAATTATCATATTTCAGTGAACACCAGTCTACAGATGGATTGCCTTTCAATATATTTGATTAAAAATTTGTTAAGAATCTACTATTTGCATGCTAAATCTGTGCACTAATTTTATTTATTCAGGCTGTATATTTTCTGAGTTATCGAGTTTACATAAATACAAAAATACAGACCGACAGATTGTAAATTTCTTGACGGATTTGAATCAAAATTTGATGCAAATCTAGATAAGCTTAAGATGAAAGATAATATCTAAGTAACAAATTTTAACTATCTAGAGATTTAAGTTTTATAGCTATTGTGCCCACTTGTACTCGGATAGGCAGACAGACAGACTTCTTTTCAATGGAGTTTTTTCAGAATTTGTTTGAAATCTACAAATTTGGCATTAAGACTATTTACAAAATTTCATGTGTCTAGCTCTAGGAGTTTTTGATTTACTTTGAGAGAAACTTTCTTGTATACTCACTCATAAATGCCTTTGTCTGTTATTAACTGAATGACATTGGTAAAAAAAAATTGCGAAAAAATATATTAGCTTACGATTTTTGGCGATTAATCGCTGAAACGCGATTATTACACAAGCATCGAATTTGTTTTCATGACATTACTTTTCCAATGACTGAAACCAAAATCTGTCACAGAACTACTCTTGTAGTCACGAAATCACATACTAAATTTCATATATTTAAGTCATTGCGTTTTTCTGATATCGCATTTGCATGCTTCTGAAAGTACAAGTCAGTAGACAGACATGACAGATATGATTCGAAATACAAAAGGTACTACACTTTGGATGTTGAATTAGTGTACCAACTTTCATCCATCTACCTCTCTTCGTTTGTTGTTATTATGCTAAATTATATTCGAACATCTGGATAGACAGATTTACTCTAAACGGATTTTATTCAAAATCTGATAGAAATCTATAAATTCGGATTAGAGGCCATATGTCAAATTTCATCCTTCTAGCTCATGTCGTTTTTTAGCTGTAGTATTCACAGAAAAAAAAAATGTTTTTTTTTTCGGCCACGGAAAGATCTGAAAAATGGTGAGTTCAATTTTTTGATGATTTTTTTTCTCTTTATATGGTTCGCACACAAGAATATAAAAAAGCTATAAATGATATTAAAGTTCGAGCAGTTGATTAATGATTTCTTGAACAACATAAAACTTCAATAGCATTTTTCCCTCTTTATTTTAGATACACAAAACAAAAATATATCATCAATCAACATAATCAGCCCTTGCATTTGATATAAAAAGATAATAATTAAGATTTTCTCAACAAAAGGTGTAGAAAAATTGTGCCCAGCATTCACATTTTTATTCGCACTCTGAAAACTAATTATAAACCATACTTACGCTATAGTGTAATTTATGTGTCTTTTTATAATAAAGATGAATATGTGCGCGTCTATATGCGTGTGCACTGTCGCTCTACAGACCAAATCATTTTACCCAAAGCTAACAAATTTAGCAATACTTTGGAGGGTGTAAATGGGCATCTCGTAGGGATTTTTGGAAATTTGAATTAGAATTATAATTAATTAAAGTATTAAGCGAAACGTCGACGTTTATTTTTCACCATAATTATCAAAAATATTATTGTAATAAAATGTTTTTTTTTATCCTCTTAAAATTTAAAACATTTATCTTTTCAAGAATAAAAAATTTTGACTAATTCTTCTTTAATCATTAAAGAAATATTTATCTTTATTTTATTTTACAATATATTTTATTGTAAAAGGGAAATTCAAATTGCTTTCATTTTTTCTACTGATATTTCATTCTTGCTTTTATTATCTGGTCCGTGGTGGTCTGGTGGTAAGGTCTCGGCTACGGAACCGATGGGTTTCAGATTCGTGACTCGATTCCACCGAAGTACCGTCGTGTAAGAGGGTCTGGTGCACATCAAATTAGTGCGGGTCAAACGTCCTCCCGCTGGTGTGGTGTGGAGAGGTGAGTGCCATCTCAGGTGTCGTCCTCGTCATCTGAGCGTGGTTCAAAATTTCGAGGTTCGTCCCAAAATATACTTAGTGTTAAAATGGGACGTTAATGTAACTAAACTAATCTTGCTTTTTTTTTTCATTGTTGATGACATGAAGATGCGATTTATTTGTCCATGCTGAGTAGATTTCCATATAAGGCTTACTTTTAATGATTTTTTTTTTAATTTATTGTATTTATAGCTGAAGTCTAACTTCAGGATCAAGCAATGTTGAAAAACTTTTAAAGTACATCAATTTTGGAACATTGCTAATCCTTCCTAGAATATGAGTAGCTACATAAAGGTATCGATAGAAATTAGGGAAATACGTTGCAAAATAAACAGTAAGGCTTTAAAACAGTCTGTTGTCGATCAGGATTTGAAATTTAAAAAATTATTGCCATTAAAAATAAGTTATACAAGATTAGTAGTTATTATTCCTAGCAAACCATTTAATAGCCAAAAGTAGTTAGTTAACAATAAAGGAAAAAAAATATGCATAATCGTTTATTATTGACACGAAAGAAGGTGGACAGAAAATTCAATAATAAACTGCATAAAAAATTGTAATCTCTTTTATTTACAGAGGCAATGACGAGTGGTCCTTCGAAGAAGAGATCGTCAACTTCGGATGCGAAGTGTACACTTTCGACCCGAGTCTAAAGATGGGCCCTCATCAGCACAAGCACAACATCTGGTTCTATCCGTTCGGAATCTCTCATTTTAATGAAGACAAGTAAGTCAACCATATAACACTTCTAATTTTTCTCTTAATTTTAAAAACTTATGTCTCTGATAAAATATATTTTAAAGTAACATTGTAAAACAAATACATCCCAACACTATAAAAAAACCTGCTATATTGCAAACTATTTTTTTTAATCATTCAACTTTTTGTATAATTATTATCAAATTTCCTATTCATATAGAAACGATATATGTATGCGATAAATTGTATTCATCAATATTCTTAAAATTAATTATTTTGTATACATTTAAACAGAATTTTAATATCTGAGTTGTGCGGGTTTCTCATGCCTTTAGAAATCTAATATCTATAATATTAACTGCATTAAGCAACTGTCTAAGTAATTCTTTATATTTAGCACCAGTTTGATTCATATCCAAGCTCTTAAAAGGTTGCTACTTTCTCTCTGCACCGGCCATGGCTCGAACTCAGATAATAATACCTGACAGTTTCATCTAAAATTCATTTTTGATTTCTTAAAGTTAACATAAACTGAATCATAACTGTGTGTGTGTGTGTGTGTGTGTGTGTGTGTGTGTGTGTGTGTGTGT